>BJFM01001237.1:131091-153647 GCA_016586285.1 Arothron firmamentum | reverse complement strand
CAGGAGACAGGTGACAGGAGACAGGCGACAGGCGACAGGAGACAGGAGACAGGAGACAGGAGACAGGAGACAGTTGACAGGAGACAGGTGACAGGAGACAGGTGACAGTTGACAGGAGACAGGTGACAGGAGACAGGTGACAGGAGACAGGAGACAGGAGACAGGAGACAGGTGACAGGAGACAGGCGACAGGCGACAGGAGACAGGAGACAGGAGACAGGAGACAGGAGACAGGAGACAGGTGACAGGAGACAGGTGACAGGAGACAGGAGACAGGAGACAGGAGACAGGAGACAGGTGACAGGAGACAGGAGACAGGAGACAGGAGACAGTTGACAGGCGACAGGAGACAGGAGACAGGTGCGGCCCACCTCCGTCAGCCAGGCCTGGTGGGTGTCTGGAGGCTCGGGCTGGGGGCCCGGCTCTTCTGGGTCCAGGGGGGACCGGCAGCGGCTCCATGGTGGGAGGAGCTTCTGCAGCTCTTCCAGCCTCTGAGGACCAAGACCACAGGGTGCTTTAGTCACATGATCCACCACCAGTCAGTGTCCAGCATCATCACCACCTGACCCAGAGCTGAGTCAGGTGTCGGCTGGCGTGTGTGAAAGCGCTATGGTTTCCATGGTTACCAGTGTGGAGGGAGGGTGGATGTGGAAGAAGGATCTGAGGTCGTTGCTGTAGGAGAAGAACTCCTCCACATGGAGGGATGGAAGAAGATCCAACAGCTGGTACTGATCACACACGGCCTGGCTGTAGCTGTCACCCACACACACACACACACACACACACACTCACGCTGGGTCAGGGCTCCAGGGCTCTGCTGGGGCCGTGCTGCTACCTGTGGGTGAAGGCCTGCAGGCAGCAGCCGGTCTGGTCCAGGCTGGACCTCAGAGCTTCTTCACTGCTCTCCTGACGGAGGCCAGTCAGGAGGTCACTGAGACACGCCCTCTTCACCTGCCGGGACAAACGCAGAGCTCACACCTGCTCACACCTGCGGCTGCTCAACCTGTGCTGCAGGTGAGGGTCACCTGGGGGCGTCTCACCTGCAGGTGGCGCTGCTGTTGCTCTCTGAGCTGCTGCAGCTGCAGCTGCAGGCCTCGTTGGCGCTGCTGGGAGCTGCGCTGGTGCGTCTCCCAGAGCGACGCTGCTCCTCTGAGCACAGCGAACGCACCTCTGCTGAGCGCCGCAGCGTGTCCGGCTGCCGACTCACACTGCAGCTGCACACACACACACACACACACACACACACACACACACACACACGGGTGGACACACACAAGTGTGTATCACCCCCAAGACTGGGTGAGGCCAGAGCGACTCACCTGTACAGCAGCCAGGTGCTCCTCATCCTGACTCCGCCTCTGTCCAATCAGAGACAGAAGATGGCAGGAGGCCACAGCAGAGACCTGCTCTGCTGACAGCTGCAGTGAGGACAGCGCCCCCTGCAGGAGCACACAGGAACACCAGCAGCGGTCACCTGACAGCCCAGCACAGCTGCATGGGGGCTAGCATGCTAGCAGTGCCCTGCAAACACCGGCAGACAGACAGGCAGACAGACAGACAGACAGGCAGACAGACAGGCAGACAGACAGACAGACAGACAGACAGACAGGCAGACAGGCAGGCAGACAGGCAGGCAGACAGACAGACAGGCAGGCAGACAGACAGACAGGCAGACAGGCAGACAGGCAGGCAGACAGGCAGACAGGCAGGCAGGCAGACAGACAGACAGACAGGCAGACAGGCAGGCAGACAGGCAGACAGACAGACAGGCAGACAGACAGACAGACAGACAGGCAGACAGGCAGGCAGACAGACAGACAGACAGACAGACAGACAGACAGACAGGCAGACAGACAGACAGACAGGCAGACAGACAGACAGGCAGACAGGCAGGCAGACAGACAGGCAGACAGACAGGCAGGCAGACAGACAGGCAGACAGACAGGCAGACAGACAGGCAGACAGACAGACAGGCAGGCAGACAGACAGGCAGCACCTGTACCTGACAGCGCTGCAGCTCAGCCAGTTGCTCGTCCCACTGACGTTTGTAAGAAGATCGTAGCTGTCGGAGGAAGTCTTGATAAAATGTCTCTGAACAACACACACACACACACACACACACACACACACACACACACACACACACACACACACACACACACACAGAGTTATATTTTTGTTCAATCTATCTCTTCCAGTTGCTGAGACTCACCGATCTGCAGGTTCACTGCTGTCAGCTGACTGAACCAATCACAGACCAGCGTGCTGGAGCAGGTGGGCGGGACCAAAGAGCTGTGACCGTCACCATGGTAACAAATACAAACACCAGTCAAGTTTGGTTTCAGCAAAAGAAGGGTCCAACATGTGAGCAGCACCATCAGCAGGGAGCTGGTTCTACTGGTTAAACTGGTTCTACTGGTTCTGCTGGATAAACTGGTTCAGTTCTACTGGTTAAACTGGTTCCAGTGGTTCTGCTGGCCGGGCCGGTGCCGTACTGGCTGCATCAGGGCAGGAGGAGTGAACCTGGTTGGCCGGTCTCACCTGATGGAGGTGATGATGTCACAGCGGCGCTGCGTCAGCGTCCTTCGAGTCTCTGTGAAGAGCTGATCTGAGACCAGCTGATGGTGGTCCTCACTGCTGCACACACTCCTGGAGACACAGGCGCTGCTGATCCTGGGTCTGCTCCTGGTCCTGGCTCTGATACCCACCACAGCAGCTGTGTGTGTGTGTGTGTGTGTGTGTGTGTGTGTGTGTGTCCCACCTGAAGCTCTGGATGACCTGCTGGACTCTGATGCTCCTCCAGCGGCTCACCTGCTCCTCCCACTTCAGACGGAGCAGAGCCTCCTGCTGCAGCGTCTCCTCCTGGAGGAGCAGCACCAGACGGGCCACACTGACCCGGTTCCCCAGAACAGCCCCGTTCAGCACCTGGGGAAGGGGGGAGGGGGAGTGGGGGGAGGGGGAAGGGGGGGTGAGTGTGAGTGTGTGTGTGAGTGTGAGTGTGTGTGTGAGTGTGAGTGTGAGTGTGTGAGTGTGTGTGTGAGTGTGAGTGTGAGTGATATACTGTGTGTGTGTTTGCACAAGCAGCATTAAATTATGTAATTAGCAGTTTACTATTCAGAGCTTGAAAGAAAGCATGACTCTGACAGGGACTCTGCAGGTGGAAACACACCAGAGAGAAGTTACTAAATATGTTGTAGTTGTAGTCTTTATGCAGTTTAGGGCTTTCGATCACAAACTCAGTTTTATTTCTGCCATAAAGGAGGAATAAAGGAGGAATTTTAACTTACGCATCCCCACAGATTCACAGCATCAATGCAAAGGCGGTCTGATGTTTTTTTTTCTTGTCCTCCCTTTTATCTCCGTCTCTCCATCTCCCCCTGTCCTCTGACTCTCCAGGTCTCAAATCTATTATGAAGAAAGACGGCGTCGCTGACAAGCAGGGGAACAAGCGAGCCAAAAAAAATCTGAAGTTTGTTGGGGTGAACGGAGGGTAAAGCATTCTTTCTAATGAGCAGCATGTGTGCTTTTTCTCTGGAAACCAACAGAGAAAGATAGAAGATTAATTGGCCGTTTGTTCACAGTAAATCGACAGCAGTCGGGAAAACAGCTTTCCCCTTGTCCACCAGTCTCACCACAGGGACTGTTAATAAAGCGCCTCCAGCTGTGTCTTACGCATCTGTAAAATATATCAATGTACTCTGAATTTTGCTTTTCTGCAGATGCTATTTATAACAAGCCAACAACATTTCCTTCACCCAATGTTTTTTTAGAGTTCTGCCCACACTGGGAAGCGGGATGCTGTTTGGGCTCCTTTGGTTGCTCTGACTTATGTTTGGACTCCCTGGAGCTCCTCTGGAATCTAGGGAATGCTGTGTGGCCCCTGAACGCCTCTTGTGGTGTTTCTTGATGTTTTTGCATGAGTGTGCCTGTAAAAAGTATGAATCAGAAGCATTCAGCGTGAGGCTTATCTGACAGAGGATCCTTCATCGTACGCTACACTGACCACACACACATGCTATCTTCATACCGTCCTCGGTGAAGAAGGCTATGTTGTGTTCAAGGTCGTGTGGGGGATTTTCATACACATTGATTTTCATGTCTATGTTTAACTTTGTTGAAGGATGAATCCAACAAGCATCCTTTTCATGCCGTGCTCAGGTTCTACAGTGGAATGACCCATTTCTTATTTACCCAGCCTTAACCTGTGTGGACTCAAGCAAATTAATTTTCCTTTTTATAGAATATTTCAGTGATATATACACGAGTTTTTTTTCTTTTTTTTTTACATTTACACATTCACTTTCAAAAGCGAGACCACATGAAACAACCTACCATCAATGAAATGTTTCACAGTTTTCAGAAGCTCAAGGCTTCTTCCTTTTTCTCATAAGTGGAGGATCCCAGTGGTATATAAAATACACATCTAAAGAACCTTTCGACTTTAAAAGGAATCAAATCGGGGAGCCTCTTTTACTGTTTTCTACATTGCTGTTAATTTGACTGTTTGTCCATTTCACCAAAACCAACCCAAACACTTTAAATATTATTCAATATCTAAAACCAATAAGTAGCTATTTAGCATCAGACACTCGAGTTCTGGCTGGTTGTTTGCACAGAAGCTCTGGGAACCTCCACAGTGCTGTTCTCCAGAGCTCTTCTGCTGACTGCAGCTGGTTCACAGTGACACTCAGTCCAAAACATTGTTCATACAATTACTGCAAAGCAGGCTTTGTTATTTCCCTTACAATTGCTTTAAATACAAAAAATCAGCACTGACTCAAGGACAATAACAAATTTGGCTTCGTTCGATATATGTAATTAAATCTTGTCTATACCAGACTATTTCAGTGCTTTCAACATCTCAGATACACTATAAAATGTGAAAACTTTGTTTTTGGTTAGTTATGAGTCCACTTCCAGTGAAGAGTCCAGTGGAGAGGACAAGCCAAAGGCAGCGGTAGAAGATGAGGACAGCTCTGAACCAGAGGAGGAGACAGATAAGAAGACAGAGTCTCAGCCAGTGAAGAAGCCTGAGAAGGGAGCAGAGGCCCAGCAGAAGGACGTAGACATCCCCGCAGCTGAAGGAGGAGCTTCGGCTGCAGAGCAGCAGAGTGACAGAGGACTGCTGGATCCAGAAGGCAGCTCTGAGCTCCTGGAAGAACAGACTGAAGGGTGAGGTGGACAGTGAAGTATATTACAACTATATGACTGAAGAGGTTTGTAATAAAATAAAAGAATATGGTAAATGTATGACATGAGCTGCTATTCCACTATCCCTCATCCTGGAAAGTTGTAATAGCATGTCTTGGTTCAAAGAGAATTTCATGAAGACATAGTGCTCTCTGCAGGGTACAGATGCTGGGATGTAGGTAGAGTTAATGGCTTCTGTCTCTGAATACTCCTGTCCTCTTAAAAAGGCTCTAGAATTCAATACAAGCATGCTTCTTTATTGTGTCATTTTTTTCTTTGCTACCAGAGAGAAGGTCGACAAAAGGTTTATAGATGCTTGTGTCTACGTGAAAGATCGCATGGAAGAGGTGTCCTCTCCAGATAAAGAAATGGTAAGAGTCACTTTTCATTGTTTCAGATGATTGATGACAGGCTGGTCTCGATACATCTCTGTGTAGTGTACCTATCTCTGAAGGACTCAAAATGATTTTTTTGTTTTGTTTTACACATTCTCTTGCTTCGCTTTTTGTTTCCGTTTTGTCTTTAGGCTTCAGTGGGGACAATAATGAAGCGTATATAAATTATTCAGGCTGCAGATTCGAGCTGTTTAACAACACTATTGCCTCAAAAAGTATGTTAGGGGAACTGCCGCCAGCTCTGTTTCACTGTGACATCTTCATCCCGTCTCCACAGCGTCAGGTCTTGGTAGCCCTCTATCAGGAGTGGTTCAGGGTGTCCAGTCAGAAGGACTCCCAGGCCGACACCGTCAGATCATACCTGCGACAAGTGAGTTCGACCACGCCCACTCTGCTGCCATACGTAGTGAACCTGACAGACGGCAACGGGAACATGGCCCTCCACTACTGTGTTTCACATTCAAACTTCCCTGTGGTGAAACTGCTGCTGGATACTGGTGAGCATACGCAGCATCAATACTTCTGAACCAAAGGTTCCAGTGGAGTGTGATAAATCTTGCCTTTGACTTTACCAAACTTATTATGTGTCCAGGTCTGTGCGAGACAGACAACATGAACAAGGCGGGCTATACTCCAGTGATGCTGGCTGCACTGACGGCTGCAGACAGCCCCGACGATCTGGAGGTGGCGCAGCAGTTGTTAAAGCTGGGCAATGTCAATGCATGCTCCCGACAGGTAAAATAGATCACTGAATCTCCCGACCTTGGCTTTTGTGAAGAATATTCTATATCAGGCCTCAAATCTCAGACTTTGATTGCATGCAGAACTTTATCTGTTTTCATCCTCTTCCATCTGCCCTCTAGTAATTTAATTCTAATTCTCTCCACTTCTCACTCTCTCTTCCGTAGGCGGGCCAGACAGCGCTCATGCTCGCAGTGAGCCACGGCCGTGTTGCCATGGTGAAGCTGCTCCTTAGCTGCGGCACTGACGTGAACCTCCAGGACTACGAGGGCTCCACAGCGCTGATGTGCGCCAGCGAGCATGGGCACGCTCACATCGTCGGCTTGCTGCTGGAGACGGGCCGCTGTGACCTCAGCCTTGCAGACAAGGTGCCAGCTTAGACCGTAGGGCTGAAACGATGGAGCGGAAATAAACTGAGGAATAAAGATTTAGATAAAATCTGGATAGTATCTAGATAAAATCTGCATTTATTACACAGCAATGAAATGACTCAGTTTAAAAGTTTTGCTGCCTGAGCTTTATGAATAGTCAGCGGGGCTCTTGGTCTGTTCCTCTCATTTATTGTATGAAATGTCAATAGATATTAGGCATCTCCTAGATTCACCATTAGGTGCTAAGTAGCTGCCGTCTGACCCACACATAGATTGATTGTTCAACCTAGAACATTATTGATCTCTCTAGATTAATGATTCCCCTCTGCAGTTGAGGGTGCCCCGCGAGAACTTCGCACATCAAGGTGCACTTGTTCCACACTGCACAAACATGCTGCATCCATGTCCAGTTAGGCTATTTCTTTTTTTTTAATAGAAATTATTTATTATCCTTCCCAGAGCAAAATTTTGAGCATGGACAACCATTAAGGGATCCAGTGCCCAGTACTGTTCTGTAAATGCTTTAGAGTTTTTTTTCTCTGTTTTTTCTACCCAGAATGGACAAACAGCTCAAAAGGTGGCAGAGGGAGCCTCCCACCAAGACATAATTGACCTTCTGAAAGCCCATGCTGAGGCCCCGTCCACTCCTGACCTCCCCTGAGCCAGGCTCACAACGTTTACTTCTTGCCACCCTGAGCTCTTCATTCTGCAACTTTTTTGCCTTCCATCAGGAGAAGAACGGCTCAATTAGGGATATACATCTTTCACAATGTGACCATTTTTTTCTTCCACGTCTTTGCCAACATGCCCTGCGTGTGTTCATAGATATGCTGCATCAGCCACTCTCAGTATAAAGGGCACCAGTCAGATTGATGATGAGACAGTGTCATTATGATGAACACGGCGCTACAGAGGCGCCGAGGAGAGAGCAGTGATGGATGGACTCTACGCTGGATGAAAAGATCATCAAAGAGCTCTTCAAGCAAATATAAGCACATGATCTACCTTTCAGATATACAAGATGAAATATGACAAGATTTCTATTTTTTTTTATGACACCAGTGTCATATTCATACATTTGGACATAAGCCATTGATGAGATGTTATATGTAGAATGTTGTATCAGATTATAAATCATACAGAACGTGTATTTTCTACTGTACTTTTATATGGTGTCTGTGTACAGTAAATAGTCACTCTAATAGAAACATAAATATGTATCTCAAAATTCTAAAATTTTTTAAATCAAATTAAATAATTTATTGTCGGTATTCCCCGTCATTTGTTACATTTGCGTTTGCATTCATGTCACAAGAAAAGCAGTTTTGTTTAAGATCCAATATTTCTGCTGGACACAGGATTTTTTGTGTAAATGCTATAAAATGTAAGTAAAGAGAAATATTGAAATTAGAACATTGTGTTGTGCAAGAGGGCGCAGCATGCAGCTACACAATGCCGCCCCCTAGTGGCTGTCATGAAGTAGTGGACTGTGCTGTAATGTTGCATCTCCTCATGATTATTCTCTCATCTGTCTCCATTCCTTTACCACAGCATAGTGGATGTCTTGTATGCAACTGCTTCAGAAAGCACAAAGAATGTCCAGCTGGTTGTTTTACATTCCAATATAAAAAAAACAAAAACAAAAGGAAATGACAAGTCTTATTAACGCTGGCATGGATCAAGTAACTGCAACAAACTAACAGATATGGTTTGTCATTGGAACTGAGAATTAACAACAATAATTTACTCACAATTTCACTTTCTTGCTGCACTAGATTTTATGTTTGATGTACATTATGTTCAATTCTTCTGCTGATTTAGCCTTAAAAGCAGCATTTTTTAAAGCTGTTGAGCCTGATTCCCAAGCACTGTTGACAATTCATGACCTGGGAATGAGTCTCAATCAACTACTGTGGCCTTTTTTAGTCCGTTTCCCTGCTAATCCACACCCTTATTCCTGAAGTAACTTTGAACAGGAGCACTGTTCTGAAAATGTTTACACCCCCACAGCTCCTCCACAGCACAGAAACCAGTTTACAAGACAGAAAATGAAGCATCTTGTGCAGTAAAAGTGTAATCTAGAGTTAGATAAGCTGGGATAATTCCAAGAAAAACTGTGATTAAATTCAGATTCAACCACATAAATCTGGAAATTCATTGCTATGATAAATTTCAGTAGGTACTGATTGGGATTTTTATACTGGTTCTGATACGTTTCAAGGTGAATTCAGCATGTTTTGAAGTAATCTGCCAACTGTTCTGGTTCTTACCGAAGACTGAGGTTAATAAACACTCATGTAAAATATCTAAAGTACCTGTATAAAAAGTTACTCTATGTGCTTAATAGCAGCATGATGTATATTAAAGTGTCTTATGGGATCTTTATCTGCTGAATCACAGTGTAGCACAGTTTTCCCCAAACAATGAGGGTGCCTTTACACCTGAAGATGCTGAACTCTGACCTGGATTGGTTACCTGGACATGTCACGCAGTTAAAGGTGATCTGAGCTGCACCTCTGTGAGATGTTGGTATATCTGGTCTTCCGTGCCTGTGTGTGAAGTTCTGAAGTAACTTGCATCCATATTTAATTCAGCGTGACCCAGATGTTGGAAGGGTTCTAAATGAGCTCAACACCAAAGAACTGAAATCAGATCTGATTTGCGTGGTGTGAAGTACTTGGTTTTATCTGTTCTTGTAAATTCTGCCAAATACGTGTAAATACATTGATGTGAAATATATATAACAAGTATTGTCTGACAGTTTGCTCAAAAATTATATATATACAATAAGTATTTATTCAAATGATATATTTTTTATCATATATAGTATACTTATATATGCATGGACAAATATTAAGCAATCTTGTTGGAAAGGAAGGGAGTAATGCAGAGTGTTCCCTGATGATATGACTTGTCATTGGTTGGTTCTGCGTGTGTGTGTGTGTGTGTGTGTGTGTGTGTGTGTGTGTGTGTGTGTGTGTGTGTGTGTGATCAAACAGGGTCGTGGACTGTGCGTCACAAGATAGACAGTGAGGGGGGGAAGTGACTTTATGCCATTGTTGTATGTACATGACAGAGTGAAATGTTTAAAAAAAAAGGAAAAAAAGAAACAAAACAAAACCTGCGTACCTCTCTGACATGTAACTTGTACTTCAGGATCATATGTTACCAATCAAAGATAAATAAATATCAGTATTTAAAATTAAAGACTGCTGTCATGTTGTTATTTGTGCATTAGGCCAAGATGTTAAAAACCATCTGACGTCAAGCATTAAAAAAACAAACAACACCAAAACAATTGTCTCATTCTCGTTGTTGCTGACTGAGATTTTTTTGGCAAAATGCTGAACGTATCATTGCCGATCACATGTGGTGTAATAACAAACAATGACCAGCAGATGGCAGCGTTAATGCACTGATGAAGACAGGCTCGCTCTTTCTCCTTTAGAATTTTGGTGCTGAAATGCAACTGGTTCTAGCAAAGTTTTCTCACACACATTTTATCTTTCAGAGAAAGGGTTTCTTGAGTTCAGTGTAACGGGTCGAGAATGTGAAAAGTCATATGTTGGTCAGTTGACCACATGGCATGTCGTGCGAGACATGAGGTCAGAGTGGGAATGAGTTCTGCTGAGATCACTCACAAAATGAAAGCAGGAAGACAATTTACACTATCAGTTTACGAAAGTGGGGCTCACATGATTTTGATGTGTAATTTGTGACTTTACACTAAAGATGTACACAAAAATGGTGACTGGCTCTTTGTAAAGCATTTCTTCACTTTAGCATGATCACAATGGCTGTTTTTCATTAAAGGAAAATGGAGAATTAGCAGCTTTAAAAAGCTTTTTACTGCTGACTACTTCAGTCCAGCAGATGATTATATTTCTCCTAAGACTTAATCGTCTGATGTGCTCAGTGATTGTTATGAGCTAGAGCAACAAAGGGCATTGATTTAATTTAAATATAAAAGTCAGGCTTCTTGGTCACCAACTGCACGAACCAGCCTGTGCAAACAGGAAACACAACAATGACCCGGACCAAAAAAAAAAAAGAGAGCCAAAGGACTCTCTGAACCAGTCCTAACTGGTGCTTTGACAGGTGTTTTTCAAGACTGCTTCCTGATTGTGACATTCTGATTGGTGGCTCTCGCTGCTGCAGCACCAGTCAGGCTCCAGGCAGCAAATGCAGGTAATAAAGGAGATATGAACTTTCCTGTTATCTTTTTACGACAGAAACGGCATGAAAGTGGCGACAGCAGGGGGGATTCTAGTTCAGTATTATAGCTGGCAGCTTTATCTGGCTAATACCTAGCTAAGAGTAAAACGATTTCAAATAAATGAGGCGCTATAGAATATACCTTATCAGGCATACATCAAATTTTGTACCTATTAATTTTATGAATTACAGCTGGCTGTAATTCATTCATAATTAATTTCTCCAGGAAACAGATGGCTGCCATCACAGAAAAATAGGAGAGAGGGATTGATTTCCTCTTAACTAAAGTGGAGGATGAGTTAGTGCTGTTTTTGGTCTTCTGTAATTACGTCCACAAATGAACACTGATGTTCTCGTGCATGCGTGAGCACAAACCACAAAGTACCGAGGCCACTCTGAGTTTTCTTTCCCATTCAAGCGTTCCCAAACACCGAGGAGCGAGAGGAAAATGAGTGAAAATGGTGTTTTTCTTTTGTGATGTTTCTCATCAGCTGCTGTTTGCAAATCTGCAAAAATGGAGTCTAACAGGCAGCTTGCAAATGATGTTTGTAGGTTTGGACACCCTCAAAAAGACAATCTTTGTTTCGCTGTCATTGCATTGTGCATGTTTATAATACGTATGTGTGTAACATGCACAGTATTCATGAAGGGGATAAACCCGCAAGATAGGAAACAAGGCCATTACAAGCATCTTCCTTATGTGGCGTGAATGTCCTGAAACTCAGATTACCCTCAACTTTTTTTGAGGCATTTACACAGCATTCATGCAAAAGTGCCCTTCCTCACACTTCCAGCACACACTGACAAGGCTGCTTAAATGTGCTTAATGTGAATCCCCTCATCACAAGAGGCTGAAAAGATGCTCACGCAGAGGAAGAGGGAACACGACAAGAACACATACAAACGTAAACACCAGCACAAGTGCTCCTAATCTGCATAGCAAACAGCAGCATGATGAGCGATCCTCGTTAGCATTCACGCTCTTTGCTGTAATTATCTGGTGCTCCTCCTCCTCAAGGGTGTTTCTGCATGTGAAAATATCAGCAAACACACACACACACACACACACACACACATTGAGAGAAATCTTTGATTGAAATACAAAACACACAAGTACACACAGCCAAACAGGCGACACAAAAGGCTGAAATCTGACAATTTGAGCCTATACACAACTTCACTTCACAAATTTAGAAAGCGCACACACAAGCAAACACAAACACACACACTCACACATTGCAATAGCCCCGCTGCATGTACCCACGGCTAATCTGTGCAAGTTATTATCCAGGAGATAATAGGAACTGTCACCCATGAGGCTGTTTGTGTGTGTGGCAGTGGTGGTGGGGGGGATGGGCAGACAAACGGAGAGTGTTGTGTTCACTGCATTTCAAATAACCTGGGATTTCGCTTCATAAGTCCAGATGTGGAAGATTTACTGACCTGGTTCCCTTGATTGAGATGAACCGCTACAACATAAAGGTGCAATGAAGTGATGCACAGGGAGGAAGCAAAAGTGCAGGATTAGCACAAAAAGAAATGAGCAGATAAAGAAAAAAACGTCAGTAAATAAATATGTGAGGAAAATGCTGATGCAAATACAAATAACGGAAAAAGAAAAAGCTGAACTCTGGCTGGGAAATGTTTCAGTATTATTGCAGTGTTTGAACATTTTTTTGTTTGGGGCGACAAAAATCAGTTTTTGCTGCGAAGCTCAAAATACAACCAGAGGACAAAGTAAGGTGGGAGACATTCATGGGAAATGTGGCACAACAAACAAAAGCTGACTCTTTCACATCCTTGTGGTTTACAGAATGAACCCTAAGTGAAAACAAACTGAAACTGATTTAAACTAATAAATTAATATTTATTGGATGCTAAAGCCAAACACTGACCGGATGATCTCTTCTCGTCAATTCGATGTAGTTCTGGTATCTGGCCACCAGGGGAAGCCAAACATCAGCTGATGCGGAGCAGAAAATTCCCCAAATTAGAATCATCTCACTGAAAATGCATATTACAAATATACAGAAATATTGTAGATGGTTGGTGAAAGCTACAAATACCCTTTTAATGTTGCCAGAAATGCTGATGGGGATGAGCGCAGGGGTCCCAATCCCGCGTTACTGGCATGATTTCCATAAGTCATTCCATCCCAGACTCCTGTCAGAATTAATTTAAGGGGCAGGCGCAGACAGATTCTCCACACTTAACCCACCTGGATGCTCCTCTAAATTTAAAATGGGTCCTAAATGAGTCCCAAATTAGTTCCACACTACTAAATAGATGTGAGCTAGAATTCTACGAACAGTTTTAATCTGTTTTTTAAGCTTATCAGAAAAGTATCACGATGAGCCACAATTGTCAAGGGATGAGGCAGTTCAGATATAATATTTAATATACAGAGATACGTGTGTGTGTGTATGTATGTATACAGTATATATATATATATATAAATAGAGAGAGAGAGAGAGAGAGAGAGAGAGAGAGAGAGAGAGAGAGAGAGAGAGAGAGAGAGAATTTGTTAGAAGAGGAATAAAAGGGGTCAGTCTGTAATATGGCTGCAGTCAGAACCAACTACCATCAGAACTCTTTGATCCAGCGAGTCCCTCAGTTGTCATGGAGCTCAGTGATGCTGCAGGAGATGTAAGCATGGGGAACTGGCAGGGCTGAATCTTCAATGAAGAGCAAGCAGCAACCCAGCAACAACAGGGAGGCCAAAGAGCTTCAATATCCTCAACCGACTCTCACCGCCGACTCATCCATCAGACCCCCCGCTGAGCTGTCCTTTCACTTAACTCTCCAGGGACTCCAACGATCCCCCGTCTCCTGCCACTTTGTCCCTCCAGCTTATACTGCCTCTACATTTCACCCACACACTCCGGCTCTCCCTCCACCATCTTTACACTTTATTTTCTACAAGGGCAAAAACAAGCCTGGAGTGTGAAGTTTGGAACACAGACACGAGGTGGATGATTTATGTGAAATCATTTTACACAGTATAGCATCGTTCCGTGATCTTTTCTTATAACACTGAGCGTAGTCGTTTTGTCTGCTAACATAGGCACCCTTGGCAACCATCCTGAGCTCTCTGCACCTTTGAGGGGCAGCATCAGTGTTACCGGTGCAAATCAAATGATCCAATAAGTAGAAAAGTCAGCAGCTGCCATCAATCAGAAACATTTAACTGGGAGAAACCACAAAAAGCATGTCTGCAGCACCGACACTGGGCGTTGACTGTTTGCTTAGGATGGAGCAAATGTGTAAGCTCTTGAGCCAAAATGCATAGAAACCAGATAAAGTCAAGACGTAACGTGGGACAGTTTTTATAAATTTAATATATCAATATATAGAGATATTTCTCAACAACTTGATTTCATAGAAACGTGAGTGAGACCATTTTGGCATACAGTACAGATAATCCATGTCAGTATAGAAGATGCTAAGGTTTTTACCTCACCCCTCCCTCCCCCCGCCCACGCCTCCCACACACGGAACACGGAACAAAAGTGAAAGTACACAGGAGCACGAAACAAGGCACCAATAAATTAAAAAAAAAAGTTCTTTTTTTTTTTAAAAACACACCACAAGGAAGTCTACCCGATGGAATTAAATACAGTGTCAATGCTAAAACTCTGCTGTTAAAAAGCAAAACAAAAGGAGCAGAAGGACAGGAAGTAGTCAAATAAAACACTTTGGCAGATTATTAATCGTAGTTACAATCAAGTAGTAAATAAATCCAGTGCTCTCGTGTACAAATAAATTCATATATAGTCTACACTCCTTTGTACCCCAGAGGTTTATGTACATCTTTTTTACAGACTTAAAACATTATCAAAAACTTGTTTTTTGCTGTATGAAAATGTATTTACAAGTCAGGATTCAAAACCACTGGACCGTACCATTGGACTAACCCCCGTCACCTTTTGTTTCTCCCCCTCCTAAGAGTGTTTTCTCTTTACACAGTGCAGAAGGCTTCTTGAAAAATTTTGTGCAACAAACAGCATAAAAAAAAAAATGCCTATCATATGAGCGTAGGATGGAAGGAAACCCAGATCGTGGAAGAGATGCAGGTAGATCGTTCTGGAAAATGTAGGTAGTTTTGTGAAGCCTAACTCGAGTTAAAGTTCGTCAAAAAGCTGTTTTTTATATACGCCACTGTTGATATTTATCAAAATATTGCCCTGCTAGTGTCGTCCCAATACGTTAGAAAAAGTCACACAAATTCTTAGAGTACGTTAGAACGGAAATTCAGACAATGTGACAGACTGAAAGTCCAAACCAGTCCAGCACTGAGGAGTGGTGATGAAGCGCCGCTTCTTTTCTTCCTGCTGGTTCTGGATCCAGACCATTCCTTTCTTCCTCCAGTGTTTCAATTCTTCAAGTGTGCATCTGTCTACCTGGAAACTGATTGCTCGCCGAAGGAAAGATGTCTGAGATGAAGATGAAGATGGGAGGGTGAGGGAATGAGAGTGCGCCGAGGCGGCCATGCTGACACCACTCTTTCAGCCCGAGCTCAGCGATCTA
Organism: Arothron firmamentum; assembly: GCA_016586285.1. Lineage (NCBI taxonomy): Eukaryota > Metazoa > Chordata > Actinopteri > Tetraodontiformes > Tetraodontidae > Arothron > Arothron firmamentum. Next base: position 138,208 of record BJFM01001237.1, on the reverse strand, counting down.
ACCGCAGCGGGAAAACCTCACAGCTGACACGACTTTTCAGTCACATCAGCTCGTAGAGGTAAAGATGGAGAGGTGTGAGTGATGTTAAAGAGCGTCCTGGTTTCAGATATTAGCGACGTGCAGAGAGGAAGCAGACGAGCAGGAGGACGGGCTAAAACTGGGAGCACAGTTCAGGCGTTGTTAGGAGAAAACTACTGAATCCAGTTAGTACAGCTGTTAGAATTTGCTCTGGTGAAGAGATAATTTGGCCCTTGAAGTTCTTGATGCTTTAAGTTAAAACCACAGAAGAAACATGTGCAAAAAAGATGTATATCTGAAATAATATTGTTCTTAAGTGCTAAAAATCTACTTTTATGTCATGTTGCACAAACAAGCCCTGCAACTAAAACAGACACCAGCTTAAAAAAATCCATCTCTCTATACAGCAACACACCTGTATGACCCAGGAAACAGCAGGACAAAGCCACACGTACAGAAACGTGCAATTTATTCTTCAAGCTCTTAAACATGATGCTCAATTACGCAGCTCAATAACAGCCGTCTGGGTGTAATGGAGCAGACTGATAGTAAAGCAATGATTGCTCTGTCATCAGAGCACCAATAAGCTCTACATTTTGTTAAAATATTATATATTAAAATTAATAATGCGCAGTAAAGGACATCTACCCTCCGCAATTACAGCATGATGAATGAAAAGGGTGCCTGGTATCAACGCGGCTGCAGACTGAACGAGTTAATCTGTCTTCGCACTGGAGCAATAATAGGCTTTCTACAACTTCAGGCTTAGTAACCTCGATAAATAAGCAATTCATACTCCAACTTCAAGCTCTCAAAATGGATTCCAATTACGCCTGCAGCAAACACGACATGAGTTAACAAAGAGCACAGCTCAGTCCGGCAGCAGCTTCAAGATTGTTTCATCTGCACTTCATATACAAATCTGACCTGTGGCTGTTTGCTTGGTGCCTTCATCTTAATTGTTCCATTAGGATGTAAATGCATGACGTCCATGCACACAACACTGAAGTGCAGCTCAAACTGCCTCAGACACAGGCTGCACGGAACCAGTGAGGCTGAGCTCAGACAGTTTGTCAGTGATGCATTTTTATTTTACTTTATCTGTAAAAGATTAAGATGAAGCGTGAAGCCTCTCCCGCCTTTATGCTCAACCTCCCTTCATTGGATGGAACAGGCTATAATTTATGTCTTGTACTGAGCAGAAGGTGTCATTTTTCTGTGGGAGACAAGGAGTGAACGTCCCATTAATGTGACACGGCATCAGCAGGAAGCTGCACAAATAAATATCCCTCCATCCATCATCTGTTTGTCTAAATTCTGCTTATCTTTTTGTCTTTCCTCTATCCCAGGTGGCTATCCAAGAATCTACACATTTCCAGTGAAGACAGCCATGAATAATAACTACTATTAATCAACATGAGCAGATTCTGCGCTGGAAGACTTTACTGTTTGCATCGTATTCGGGTTCTGCTTAATTGTATAAATTTAAAATGTAAAGATATGATGACTGGAAGACCAGTTTTATGCAGGACTACTGTACATTTGTGGTTTGCAGAACATGCCAACACCTTATATAATTCAATGTGTGCTTCATAACTCAAAAATCTCTAAAAATGCCCTTTACTGATGACTGAAATATAACAATTTATGCTTCAAGACTGCTTTTGGCTTTCTCTTGACGTGAGTGCTTTTAGTTTGTCAGACAGCGAGGCAGTATAATCACTGGGCCTGTATCCCATCAGACTCACTAGGCTGGAAGCGTGTCTCGAGTGAGCCAATGGAAGATGAGCTCTTTATGCTGGTTTACAGTGTTTCCTCCTCGTGCACATCTTTCAGATCACATCAGTGCATATTAAAAACAAGGCCAGTAGCACAAGTGACATCATTCCTGCCGAGTGCATTTCAGAATGTATCTCTTTTACAGCAGCACAGTAAAAAATACAGGGCCGAAAGCCAAAGAAGAGGAACCAAAATCAGCAGGGTTCAGTGTTAATGGGGGCGTTTAAACTTTGATAACGCCCAAACAGAACTCAGCACCATTTGTGTAAATGAGCTGTAATTCTTTACCTGGAGGAGGCATGCCTCTAACTCTTGCTACAAAAATTACCCATAACCCATTGCTTTTTCTGCCCCGCTGCTTTTTGCTATCAGGCACTAACCTCTAGTGGCACGGATCCTTCTAAAAATGGAAACTCTCCCTGAACTCACCTCCAAACATGCAGGTAAATGCCATCATTTTCCCTGACTGTTCTCCCCTTGGCTATTCTTAGCTTTGGCTGCATGTGGCGCGCTGAGAGGCAAATCTGACAGAACGGATGAGAGGCCCGTGTTTAAAAAAAAAAAAAAAAAAATCTATCACGCTAAAGAGTCAGCATTCAGTTTAAGCAGTCACAGCTTTTAGGTCTGTTTTCTTGTTGCATTTCGTGATTGTGTGTGTGTGTTTTATTGTAATTTATTAATTGTTCATCTGTTTGTCCTTGACTTCGTCATTTGTAATTGAATAGCAAATGACTATTCTTTGTAAGCCATAGGTGGTTTAAAGAGACATTTAAAAAAAATTACATATCATATTTACATATCAAATGCACACACAAATAAATAAAGTTATGATGTATGGAATTAAAAATACTGAATGCCAGTTTGAGTCTCCTACTGTAGGCAGACAGTCTCCTACAATGTCCACTGAGACGGCCAAATGAGGTTAGTGTGAACAAAGTGATCAAGCAGCATTAAACACCACTACAGCTAATTAGAGGCAGACAGAAGAGAGGAGTGTAACAGACACCATAAATACAGCCAGTAGTCATGCTAGTGTTGTTATTCCAGAGGAGGAAACATGGAAAAAAATTGCATCCCTGTTTCTTAAATAGGGAGTCAAAGTGAGGACTCCTCTCTCTATATCTCGTCTGTGTCGTGTTGCCCTCCTTGTAGTGATGTAGAGGTTGTGGTGAGAGGAGGGGAGGGTGTGGTGCACATTAGCCACCCCTCAGGGGTAACCATCATCCTCCAGACTGAGTGCCACGCGCTGCAAACAGCAGATAAAAAAAAAAATGTTACCACAGCAGGCTGGTGAAGGAGGGACAGAGGTGAGAGAGATGGAAAAAACACAGCAGGGTGGACGGAGAGCAAAGGACGGAGAAACAGGAACATGACAGCGTGTCAACAGCACCCGCAAAACCAAGTTTACGTAAAACATTTTCTCCTGACACTTCCTTAATCTCCCTCACAGTTGCTGGCTCCTGCTCTTCACCTCCGCCTTTCACCTCTTCCATTCCAAAATTATCCGTTCCCTCCTTCTCTGGCTGTTTCAGCAGGTGGGATGCAGCGAGTTTCGCCTGTGGCTGCGAGTGTGTGGCCCACATAATGCCAACCTGATTTCTGCGCCTGTCTGAGCTCCCACACAGCCATCAAGCGAAGACAAGAGAAGGACAGACGGTAGAAAAGAGGAGTAAAAAAGTAGAAAACAATAAGACGGATAAGTGACATGTCAAAACAACCCAGGGATGAGAGAGAGACAGCACAGAAGCCAGTGTTCAGTCCCCTCAGAGGGTGGCTGTTTCGACCTTGAATATTAATGACTCAGACGTGCACCTGTTTGTGTGTGTGTGTGTGTGTGTGTGTGCGTGCGTGCATGGGTGTGTGTGCACACGTGTGTGTCTCATCTCCAGTCTGTCATCATGCCAGTGATACCCAGAATTCCTTTCCTCCTCTCTCTCTGGAGCAACACAACAAAGAAGTCTGTGTTACCATGCCAACCAATAAAAGCGCCGGACCTCCCCCCATCCTCTCACCATAATCCTTTTCTTTACACAAAAACGTATTCAACATTAGATGTTATGATGACAACACGCTTTGATATACTGTGTTTTGAAGTGCTCCAATCCCAGCTGCCACTGGTTCTGCAGAATATAGAAAATGCTGCTTGATACTTCAATAAATTGTTCTCCAAACTGCACCAGCGGGAGAGAGAACGCCAACCTGCGGCTGAAGTCAAGGGGGGGGGGGATATTGGAAATTCTGTTTTGTGCTGTCCTTGTCTCTCATTTGTGCTCCCAATTTTATCCTCGATTTCAGCAAAAGCTCAGAACTCAGTGGTGATAATAATAAATCGATTTTGTGCATTTGTCCTGCCCTCTGCCATCCTTTCAGACATCTTTCTCAAATGAAATTCATGCTTTTTTCATTTCTAATGCTCTCTGACAGAAAGGTTTCACTGTGGCACATGGCCTTTCTCATAATACTGTCTAGTGATGGGCACATCAGCTGCTTCCCTAATCAAAAATGACGCACGGCTGTGTACGAATAAACATAAATAATATATATACTCTCAAACCAAACACTCTAACACCTAACAATATGTACGATTTAATGGGAGGCTGGCAATAAGGAGTGGTGATGATAAAATGGATGTACTGTATGATTATGGTCATGAAGATGACATAATTGTGAATGTAATGCATTGGTGAATATGTGTGTGTGTATCTCAGTGATAAATAATAAATCCTGTATGAAAGTGGGCATGTGCATGTCTGTTCTTTCTTTCCAGGCCATGTGCGAGAATTGTGTTGCGCATAACTGCGTATCTGCAAGATTCCAAACTGCCTTTCATTTGCTGCTGGAGAGCATTGGCGCCCCTGAGTACCAGTGGGAATTGCTGTCTGTGATGCCGCCCCCTAGAGGAAGTGCTAAGAATGGCTGACTGTGGCTGCCACTCACTGCTGGGTACACATGGCCGATGGACTCGCTGTGTCGCCCAATGTGGATTTCGTCGTCGTCGTCCTCCGTGGTCTTGCGGTAAACGGGGTTATCGAAGTTCATGCTCTTGGTGTTCTTGCGCCGCCAATTGCGCCAAACCAGGTACCCGCCGGTGCAGAGTAATCCGATGACCACTGTGGCAAGGATAGGGACTGCATGTGTTTAACACACACACAACAACAACACACGGCCGGAGCGTTAACACAGCCCAGGGGACACAGAGCGGAGCTTTAAGCACTCATCAGGCTACAAACACACTTGTCATATTCACCCTCACACTCAGGGCTCATTATTTCCTGCAGTTCTTAAGCAGGAAGAAAATTTAATGAACGTAGTCAAACATCTTGGAGGTGCTATTTTACTGCTGTTAGCCACTTCAAGGCCATTCAGATATTTGGGTTCTGCTTTTGAGGAAATAAATGCTGTTCGTTTTACTATAATCTGTGGCGATAGTGTGTGTTAATGCACATAAGCAAATGGTGAAAACAATGAGCCCGGATGTATACACACCTCTCTAATCTCCAACATCCCAACAATAATCAAACACGCAACAACACAGATGCACAAATCACAGTAAAAGCGCGCACGCACGCACGCACGCACGCACGCACACACACACACACACACACACACACACACACACACACACACACACACACACACACACACACACACACACACACACACACACACACACACACACACACACGTTTACTGTGTATAAAAGAACTGCACAACCCAGATAATTTCACACTCAGCACATGCAAGAGCACAGAGCAACACAGAATATCTAACTTGTAACATTCACTTAGATTCAACGATTTAAAATATGTTTGTGTTATTCTTGTGCAACATTTGGGCTGTGGTGTATTTGGGCGAGTCTTGGACAAACAGACAAAGGAAGAAAAGGGAGCGAAGGGGGGGGGGGCAAATTTGAGATAAACTGTCTCTGTCATCCCATTATCATATCAGCATGGCTGCTTAACTGCCCTGTAGGACCCGTGTGTGCAGAGTGCACGCTGAAGTCAATCAGTGCCGCTGCAGACACAGCAGCCAAAGAGGAGGGGGTGTATTTATGCCGTTTAACGCCTGCAGCCTTTGATTTTACATTCCTTTTGAGGTCAATTGCTCTTTCATCAGATGGACACTATTAATCCACCTGTGAGGGAGTGTTTAACTCAAATTCATAGAAGTTCTTTTTCATAAAAGGCATTAAACTCTGAAATTTCTAATGTCAGGTTTCATTTCAGTGAAACAGTCGAAAAAGCAACAGCAGTAATTGGTGGGCTGTTTCCTCTCAGAGAGCAGTGGGTGGGCACGGTGAATTAGCGCGAGTGGAGAACTGGGTTGCAAAAATCCGGCCCCTGTGGACCTCCAACAGTAATTACTGTTTCAATTCTGTGGAAAAATACAAAATGAGGGGATTTATGGCAGCGGTGAGTGGCAGAAGGACACAATGAGGTGCAGTAGGAAGAGTTAATACTCTCAGGGGCTGTTTTAATGAGCTGATATCTCCATCACTGAGAAAAGAGAGCAAATGTTTTAGAGCTCCCATAATTTGTCAAAGTCTTCAATATTAGGGATGAAAGAGATGTTAATTAGGGACATGCAGTATGCTGCTACAATCTGAACACTGGCTTGGTTTGTCAGTTACATCGCTCTAGGTTATGGATTAAAACATTAGGCCCCTACACTTCTGTAAATTAGATTTTTATTGAATGACTATACAAAACCTTTTGGAAGAACTGCTGACCTAAATCATATTTGGTTTTGCAGTTGGTTAATATTAATGAATTTCTCATTAATCATGATTTATAAGGACATTTAAATGCCTGTCTTCAAGTGAATGGCAAACTCCATGACCAAAATGTCTTTAGGCAAAAAGGTGTTTGATAACACTTGTCTATTTTGTGCACAAGAATAATTGAACTGAATCAAAAACACAGAATTTTAAGTAGTTATGTCAGAATGCAAACATTCCTAATTACTAACACACACATGCACATGAGCCCGTGCACGCACACACACAGAAACAATTGTACAGCCATGTGCATGCACGAAATATGCAGAACTAGAACAACAAGTAGAGACAGGAGCAAGCAGGGAGAAGCAGGTGAGCAGGAACCAGCAGGGCTACTCACCAATAGGAATGACTATTCCCAGAACAGCCACGGTGATGTTGTTGCCTATGAGGTAGTGATCACTTCCAGCTGAAAGAAAAAGTGAAAAATAAGCCAGGAGAATTCAGTTTTAAGCTTGGGAATCACATTTCCTGCATCACACTAGTAACAATTTTTCCTGCAAAACATATAGACACTCTACTATAATTTGAGAAGCTCTCATG
>BJFM01001237.1:106999-131082 GCA_016586285.1 Arothron firmamentum | reverse complement strand
GTGATGCTCAAAGTGAATTAAGACATCCTGCATCTTTTACCGCAACATATCTGTATGGTTTTAAAAGGAAACGCTGTATACATGTGCATTCTTCATCTGTCCTGGTCTATAATAATCCTGCTCCTCAACCCAATTAGAAGCAGGCCAGCTATTAGCCAAGGTGTGATCAAGTGGTTATAATGAAGTCAGAAGAGACCAACGTGCTGCAAACAGCATACTGATTGGGCCGTTCTGGAAAGCAGCCCCGCACTATGTGACACTGAAATAATGAACAGATGGGAGGTGATGGATGAGACGTGCATTTTAGACACCAAATCTAAATTCAGTCATATGGAAGGTGAATTCTCTTTTTACGAATACACACATACACGTAATTTAACAAAAGGCACAGTGGGGAATCTGTGAAAGCTGAGCAGAGAATCAGAGCCTGATTCTGCAGTGACTTCTCTTTCTTTTCCTGTAAAACAGAAGTGAGGTCTAATGGGGTTAGGTCTGTAAAATAAAAGAAGAAGTACTTATGCATGGATTCTTCAAATTTTAAAGAAGAAAAAAAGATCTCGGTGTCATCAGCACAGCTGTTTTCTGAGGGGCTTTAAGCTGAAGAAATTTTATTAATTCATTCCAAAAACTCTTCCTGTTTTGCAGAAAGAAGTGATGAGCAGCAGTGAGCATCAATTCTGAACTTTTACGAACCACAATTCCGTGGTTTGCAAGTTTTTTCTGAACCTCCTGGTTCCTCTTTGCTGCACCAAGCCGGCCGCAGCGCTTCCACATGCCTAACAGCTGATGCCGGAAAACTTGACAGTGTGCACTCAGTCGAAAATTACAACACATGGCCCGTGGGTTTGGAGACGCGTCTCGCTCGTGCCCCATTTTCTCATCCGTGTCTGCTCCACCTCTCATCTGGAGCGCTTGTGTTGTAGTGAAGAAGCTGACAACCTCAGAGACTGAGAAAACACTTTCCCGATTCTTAGGGATCCTGACAACACCAAACTCTTTTTTTCATCTCATGTATGAGGCTGTTTTCCCATCATCCCTGTTTGAGAATTGGCTTTTGATATTCGTTTTTCTGCCCTGTTCATTCTGTTCCATTGGCCTCTTTATTGTCTACACTGTGTTCTTTCATTTCACAATCTCTCAAATTCTTTTCTTTTTGCACAGTTATATCCAGTTTCCTCATCCTTCTACTCCCTCAATATAAAAAATAACATTGTAAATTCCATATGGTAAACACATATCTCCAGCTTCAAGTTAAAAAGAGTAATTCTAGTTTTTATTCTTGTTCTCATAACTGTTCCCCTTTAAACATCATGACCTTACAGGCTAATTGTTATTACTTTAAAATCATTTTTAAAGAACTCCATCAGTTTTCCCTGCAAAGTGATGTGACATGGCAACGAGGACACGTTTTTACGTAGTTGTAAAGGTACAAACAAGTGTGGTTTAATTGTTGTTGACATTAACTCACAAAATTAGTGTTCCATTTTTGAGAGGGAATTCTCTGATGTTCTCCAAGAATGCTGGTGTCAATGCAGCGAAAGGTAAGCAATAAACAGGCCAATTTTATGAAAAGCCGTCTCTAAGTAAGGCATCCCCAACCACAAAGTTTGTTAAATACTGGAGGAACTGTTATGGATTCCCAACAGAATTTGCATCTTTGCTGTCACTGTTAGCATTTGTGCAACAGCCTAAGTCAGTGGTGGTGCCTGTAGAGGGTGGTGCAGGAACAAAGAATGCTGTCAGAGTTAAAGGGGAAATACAAAGAGAGGGAGTGAGCCTGTGAGGATGGGTGATGAAGGGTGGCAGGTAAGACCACAGGGGACTGTCATCTGTTAGCGCTGACGGCTCTGCCATGTGCTGCTCATGAGTGAGCAATGAACAGAACAGGACAAACATGTGAGCATGTGTGTGTGTGTGAGACGGGAGGAAAAAAAAAGATGGTGGCAGATACACAAGTGGTCAGAGGATTGAAAGGAAGGAGAAGCAAGTGAAAATTGGAAAACCGACAACATACATAACAACATATAAAAATGTTCTGATTCTTACCTCTATGGGAGAGGTTGCCGTTGCTTTCTCTCTGAATGCTGTTGGGGGCTACCAGGGGTGTGTGTGTGGAGGTGGGAGCCTGATGCGTGCTGCTGAAACCAGTCATTTCCGTGCTGGTGGTGAACGTGTTTTCAGGATGCTCCGTAGACGTGCTCCTGGGAGCGTGCGTAGTCAAGCGTCTGACCATGGTAGCATCTGACGTGGTAGTGGTGCTGGAGGTCGTGGTCATGAGAGGCGTGGTGGTGGTGGTGGTCGTACGGGTGGTTGTACTGATGGTCGTACTGATGGTTGTGGTGGGAGTGGTGGTGGTTGGAGCCATTGTTGTTGTTGTTGTTCTGAGGCGAACTGCACAAGATAAACATTTTTATTTTATTTTATTCCAGAATTACACAACTTCATTATTTCTTTCCACTGCATCCAAAGTGTAGGCGTCTTTAGTTTTAAAAGTGAGTTTATCTTGTTGTCTCTCCCACTCACCAATGGCGCAGCGCCTCATGTCCGGACCCAATTCCATGCCGTCAGGGCAGGCGCACGTGTACCTGGGGGAGTGGTCTGTAATCTGTGGGGCCTTCAAGCAGAGGTACTCACATCCTCCATTAGGCAGACTGCCCATGTTACAGGCGTCAGGGGCTGGAGGGACAGAAGCAGAGTCAGCAGATGATCCCTCAGGACTTCCTGTCACACTTGGTCCATTTAATGGAACTGTGTTAACTTATTCACTGGAAAAATGAACACGGTTATGTTTCGCTGTATCTGACAGGGTAGTCACAACATCACAACTTTTCCTTCAGTTTCACATTAGTGAGACACAGTCACATGATTTGAAAGTGTTGATAATGTTTTTGTATGAGACAAGATAGTGCACTTCATAACTGCATTAGTTACAGACTTAAATATGAGACAGGAGCAGGGTGATGCCACAAAGGCTTATAAGCACAGCACATTAGAGGAGAGGAAACGAGCCCCAGTTTGGCTCTTAGGCAGCATTGAAAACAACAAAGATGCACTAAGATTCACTAATGGAAAATATCTGATAATGTACACATCTTCTTTTTGTATGATTTAAGATAAAGAGCATCCTTCTGATGCTCTTATTATACCCCAAATCAAGACTAAACATGAATTTCTTGGTGATGTTATAAGTGAAGACAACAAGAAAAAGAGAAAAAGACTAATGGAGGAAAAAAAGCTTTGTAGGTTGTGAAGGAATCCCCAGATCGATGCAGAGCGAGCAGCATTCAGAGGAATCATTAGGGAAAACATGGATGACATAACATTACAAGCATGTTTCTAACAGGCTGGGATATGTCGATGTGCAGAAAAAGTACAATATATACCTGCCTTCAAGATTAATAGAGACAGTGTTCCGATTAGATCAAGCAGAAAAAAACAGGCAAAAGATTTAATTCCTGTACTGACTGAGTTCTTTCAATAACATATCAATGAGATGTGCTGGAACCTCAAAGCACAGCTGGATGGCAAAAGAAATACATAAATAACTTGAATAAAGGGCACAGACGGTGGAGAAGAAAGGAGCTTCTGATGAAATGTGTATAGTTCACAGTGACGATCTTGCCTTTAGTTTGATTTTCAAACAAGAACATTTTAAAAAGCAGAAGGCAAATAAAAAAGAGCCTGAGCCAAGGTCACGTTTGATCAGGATTCATATCAACAGCCTCAATGCTTCTTTATTTAGCCTGAGACAAATTCTGTGATTTCTCTTTTAGCATATTAGCTGATTGTTCGATTGTTTGTTGTGTAGCTGCTGCAGCTCTCACCTTTGGGTTGCCTCTGTTCATGAAACACCACCAGGTCCAGAGGGTTGTTGAGATGCTCAGCCACCTTTGCAACGTCGTGTCCTGTCAGGCGGTTGGCGCTATATATGGCTTCATCCTCCACGTCAGTCCAATACAGCCGATCCTGCAGAATTCCCAACGAAAGAAAATACGTTATACAGCCCACAGCTCCAGACTGCAACCATGTGTTTGAAGGTTCTGCTGCTCTAACAAACAAGAAACAACATTTTCAACTGTAAATATGGTAAAAATGCTTCTTTGGAAATGAATATGAACGTTACTGCAAGTTACAATTCTCAACTTCATGTCTCAGACCCTCCTCAAAATCTAGTCAAAGAATTCCAAAAGAGTAATCTAATTATTATCTGTGTGGGGAAAAAAAAAAAACAAACAAAAAAAACAGCTCCAGGGTGTTCATGTTCGATCTGCCAATGTTACAGTCCAATTAACTAAAACGTACTCTTTTTAGCTCCATCAGTGAAATACTGAAGTGACTGAATTCCAGTTTTTATCAAAGATACATGAGACATGAGACAAATTATTATTGTTTTTTTTTTTTAATATTTTATTATCAATAATCTTCAAATCATATGAAAGTTTTCAGTTTCTTAGCGACAGATCTATACCATGTGGTCTGAAAATGTATGACCATTTTCTCGTCCTATAGCTTCTCTCTTGACGTTGCTTCTTGTACTGATTACCTAATCAAAGTTCTTGCACATACTGTAACAGCTGATTTGGCTGCCGCAATTTATCTGCAGACATCGACAAAGGAATGAAAACACAAAGAAAGCCCCTGAACGGTGTTAGAATCGCATGTATTTGTGTATTTCTGTGTGGTTCAATCTCAGTTGGAATCAATGCTCTGTGTTTGTGCAGGGTTATCGGTGGATTTGACCTTCGTCTCACCTTCCACCTCTTTATCTGTCATCCCCTGCGTGTCCTCCCTCTGATAACCTTGACTCATTCATCACTGAACACGTACAGCAAAATATCATCTACAGTGATAAAACACGAATCTATCAGTCCGTTTCTGCCTTCGTCTTCCTGTCTGGCTGAAGGTTCTTCAGTTTGTCTGTCACACTTTTTAACCTTGAAAGCTTCAAACAGCAGAAATGTGATTGGTCAGTTGTCTTTGTTGGAATAAGTACTGTAAAGACACAAAGGGATGCACTTTCAGAGGAAACAGCATGATTTTACTTTACTTCACATTCTTCTGATGGCAGCTTCCAATAAAACAAGAATTCATCTAAACAGACATGAAGTCGTTTAAGGGTCAAGGGAAGAAGCAACTTTGATGATTCTGCCATGACGTTTATTCCACTGAGGCCTTCAGACAAATCTTTGACACGTAGGCTGAGCTCTGAGTTTCTCTTTCATATTTAGACGTTATAAAAGAAACTGGAAATCAATTCTTGAATAAAGCTCACCCTACTTTGAAGCCTTTGATTTCCTGGGGGTTTTAATGTATGTTTTCACTGTTACAAATAGCAAAGTTTATTCTCTCTCACTGAATGTTAGCACATCCAGTATAGATTGTAATGCAGAAGCTGCATGTTGAGATAGTTAGAAAAACTTGTGAACATCTGCTGACTGTAGAAAATATACTTTCGCAGTGTGACAGGTACGTTTGCATGAGACCACGAATGAAGATAGAATTAAATAAAACACCAGAGTGACTGCTTGAGACCTTTAGAACCCCTTTAATCCACCGGTAGGTGTTCAAAAGCAAAATAGAGAAATATTTACTTCCTCCATTACCATTTATTTCCATTGTCATCTTCTTTCAATCTTCTCCAACTCTATTTATTCCTCCAAAAGCCATTTACCTCCCATTCTGCCCCCCAGCCAAACACAGATGGGATAAAGAGAGAGGCAATGAAGCCAGAGAGGAAGACAACATTGCTCTCTGCAGTCTACATTTTCTCTGGGCTTGTGTCAAGGCAGGAGGCCCACACTGGATTGGTCTTACTAGTGTGTGTTTTTCCGATTTCGGATTTTCAAAAGGAATAACTAAATTTATCAAGCAGTTCTGCTGTGCTCAAAGGGGCTGCATACAGGATGTGATTCTAAATAAAACAATATCTAAACTTTTCAGGTTAAACCCTGTAAACGAGATTACTGATCTGGAGATTATCCTTTGTATGTGACCAAATTTCCACAAAATGTGTTCATGGAAAAAGGGAAAATTCCAGAAGGCACCAAACTCAGATAGGGTACAAACTTAATTAGATGAACAAAGAGGTTTGGGGTAACTTAATAACCTGCTTCATTTGCAGCAAACTTCAAAATCTCCGAGGGGATGATGACACTCTGCCGCACTGCTAAAGGGAGTTTAAATTTGATCTGTATCACAACAACAAAGAGGAACCGCCTTTTTTAATCTCAAACCTCCACATCTGTCTGAAATTCTGTTTCATTCTGCACACACGCGCCGCACACACGCACACACAGCTCGACATGATGAATGTTCCTTTCTCTTCCTCGTTTCTCATCATCAAACTGTGCAGAAAAAAACACTGCAGTGTTCACGTTTTCGCTTCATCTCTCCTCCTAATCCTCACCCTGCACTCCTCCACTCTGCTCCGGCTTCCACATCATCTGTACTTGATGGACTTTAACGGACTAACTCCCCCTAAATACACTCAAATGAGTTTCATCGATTGATGCACTTAACTGTGACTCGCTCTTGTCAGCCTTTGAGAAGCTAATGCTTTTACTAAGTCATCCACTGTTCTCCTCCGGACTTGATTTCTTTTCACCGACTCACACTTTTCTTCTTTAGCAACTTCTGAAGACAATTTCTAGTGTAACAAGAAGCACATGTGCTGGAGTTGTCATTTAATGCCAGAACCTGTGATGCAGCACTCATTTTCTGCCCCCCCGGAGAAATATACAACCAATTCTGTCATAAATATCACCAAACCAAGTCAATAAATGCTATTTGCTGATGTTGTGCAGCACTACAGTTGGTTCCGGTAGGAACTGATGTCACATGTGTTTCCTCAAAGCTACATCTGATGAAAATTCGGGGTTAAGCTGACTGAATGCAGCTGATTATGTGCTCAGTTACCTCGAACACGGTGACAGCAAATGGGTGTCCCAGGTGATGATGGGAAGACAGCAGCACTTTGCGGTTGTCTCCGTTCAGATCCACGCTGGACAGCAGGTGTAACTTTGAGTCGACCCAGTACAGACGCCTGTTTGACAAGTCTGGCGGAAAAGGAAAAGAAAGTGAGAAAGGTGAGAGGTCACCCAGGAGAACAGTAATGGTCTGGTGGCTACACCATCAGTCTTCTGTGACCTGAGAAAACACAGATGTGATTGTAACGTGCATGTGACTTTAAAAAAAAAAAAAAAAAAAAAAAGATTAGAGCTGCTTTCATGTATTTAAAGAAACAAACTTTTATTTTATTTTATTTTTTATTAGTCCCAGTGTCAATGAATGTTCAGTTCAGCTGGAACAATTACAGTCATATTTTGATTGAGCTTAAAAAAACCTTTTTATTAATGAAAATTTAAACATTTCTTCACTCAATGGATATATCTGAATATAATTGAGGATGTACGCAGGAAAATCAACTATGGAATTTAAAAAGCAAAAAATCAGACACAAACACATTTCGTTGTGATTCATTTCCTGAGGCAATCTGTAGAAAAATCAATGACCCAAAAAAATACTCGCTATTTGTTAAGCTTTTAAGGCTGTTTAGCTGCAGTCTGGCCAATTCTTTTTTTAATTCTTTTCACTGTGGAAAATAATTTGTTTTCATACAGATTTAGTGACACCTCAATTCAATGTTTGCTGTATTTTCCCCAGGCTGGAGCAGTGCTGAGAGAATAGGCTATTGTTATTAAGGCAGCTGAATGGTTGAAAGTCCGTATCGACAGCACGGAGCGTCTGGCTTAATAATTCCGTGTCACAGGTTCGCTGGTCTGATTGATGAGAGTCAGACACAAACAGAGCTAAGTTCTGAGCTTTTGCAGCACCACTGCGTATTTTCTTCACTCAGCTTTTACTGTCTGACTCTGTTTTTTTTAGAATATTCTTCCTTCTGTGCTGAATTTACACCAGCTCTGTAGTTTCTCTTTTTGATCACTGATTCTGGGCTGATTAATTTTACCCTCTCATTGTTTTCTGATGACTGAGGCCCATGTTCACATTCCTCTGGTTTGTTCTTACCAAGGGTGATTCCGTTGGGCCACTCAATGTGTTCAGAGACCAGGACCTGGCGATCCACTCCATTCAGGCCAGACTTCTCAATTTTAGCTTGACCTCCCCAGTCTGACCAGTACATAAACCTGTGGGAAGATTTACAGTGATATCAGTTATCGAAAAAGCTACATTTTAACTGAAGACGTGCGATGTGACATTCTTAGCAGAAAAGAAAGATGGCTTCATGCAAATATCCATGAGAACTTTGCTACATTTCCATCCATGTCAGGTTTTGTGAAGTCTACAGAAGAAATCAAACTAAAAAAGTGAAAGTGAAAAAAAAAAAGCAGCACGCGGGTTCTTTGGAACAGTGGATGACATCAAGTCTATCAGCTCAGACATCATAACCGTGCTGCTCACCCCTGGTGCGGGTCCACTGCGATGGCCCGCGGCTCACTCAGCTCAGTGGCGATCAGAACTTTCCTCTTCCTACCATCCCCCGAGGCAACAGAGATGCTCTTGTTGCCCGAGTCCGTCCAGTAGATGTTCTTGTGGATCCAGTCGACAGCCAGTCCTTCGGGGGAGTGCAGCGAGTCGATGAGCGTCACCTGCTGCGACGAATCGCTGGCCTTGTTGATGTAAGCGCTGGTGGAAAGCGGAGGAAGGCTTTGTCAGTGCTGTTGGATTCATGCCACCAAAAATAGTTGCATCAGGGTGATCCATCAAAAAAGTTAGACTTCCTGCGATCTGTCTGGGGTTCCTGACTGGGAGAAAGACTCGAGTGAACTATTGTAGTTACAGTGGGGAGTAGGTGTTCTTTACTCTGGATGGTGGTATGGCAGGGGCACCTAGAAGCTCCACCTCATTACAACCTACCGCAGCATATTCCTGGATGAAAGTTGCTTTTTCCACTAGCAGCTAGGAAAAAAAAACATGCATTTTATTTTTCCCTATTTTTGCCATCTTTTGTCACCAGTTCCCCAGACGCATATTTGAAACAGAAAATGACAAAGATAACTACATCAGCTTGGCAACTTGGTAAATTTCACTTTTACTTTTAATCGTTGTGATTAGTTCCTCTGAAACTTTCTGTAGAATTTAACAGCTAAAGCACAACCCAAAGCCATGACACACCCTGCTTGTTTTGATGTGTGTATAATGTATAAAAACACCATACGGTGATGTAAATGAAGCCAACATCTTGGTTTCCAGTGAGGGAGGGAACATATTAAAAACAGATTTTAACAGCGCTAAAAGAGAAAAATGCTGGTGAAACTGTGGGATGATGTCAAGGATAGATGAGGTAGGAGCTTGGAAGCAGATTGTGGCGCTAATTGAACTGTTTGCTATTTTCATGTGTTTGGACCAAGTCTGCAACCGTCCTTTGACAGATAATCTTCTGCTTCTGTCGCGTCTGCCAGACTTTTTTTTAGCACGGATGAATTATGTTTGGGACCTAATCAAAAAATGGCGAAAACAAAATGATGAGGCGGTGTTCTAATTACCAACTGTGGACACTGGCTCCAGAAGCTCCAAATCCAAATAAGAAATCTAAAAATATAAATAGAAACTACCTTTGCAAACCCTAAAGGTAAAGCAACAGGGTCATTTCCATTCTGTTCCTTTCTAAGATATTGTATAATCATCCAAGCAAACCACACTAAATGTACTGGAGAGAATAACACAGGGCAGAGGAATAAAGACAGATGAGCCCGAGCCCACTGAGCCCAATGCAGCTTCATTTGGCTTCACTACCGTTTAAGACAGTTAACAGTAACATTTTGGGGTAAAAAATTACCTTTGAGAGACTCTGTTAAAAAATTGATATTTCAACCAACAGAAATCCATATGATCCAATCATAAACATAGTCATAGTGCATCATTTTTTGTTTAGTTATTCCACATGAAGCTTCAGTGAAGCCAACCTCATAAGATCTGATTGAGTGAGCAAGTCTGCGATCAAGGTCAATTTTGTTTTTCTTTTTTACTTATAAGACATAAATAACACGATTTGTTAGTTTTATAGTTGTTCTTGGTGCATCATGGATTCTATAACAATTCAATAAAGTCCAAGGAGAAAGTAAGAAGTCATTTGTATTTGGCCATTTTAAATTGATGAGTTTGGGTCGAGTTCATTTACCCTTAATTATAAGCCCTTGAGCATATCAATGTATGTGTGTGTTCTTGTACTTGCTACATAGTGAGCACCAAAATACCAATTCACCAAACAGAGTGAGGACATTTTTGGGAAGTGAGGATGTTTTGGCTGGTCCTCACAACTTCAAAGGTCTGTTTGAGGGTGAAGAGTCAGGGGGATAGTTGGGATGGTTGGGGTTAGGGTAGGGACCTGTTGAATGTATTATGTCCATGAAGGTCCTCACAAATATAAAATTGTGAGGATGTGTGTGGGTGTGTGAGTACAGATATGTGTGTATGGATGAATGATGGTGGTTATTATTGTGACAGCAAAATTGAGCAGAACATATGGTTCAGCTGAGAAGACGGAAAGCTTCGGCCTGCCACCCATCATGCTGAAACACATGCATAAGATCCATACAGAACCATTCAACGTGTGTGTGAAGGGCGAACGGCTCCACCGTTTAATAACCAGACAGATGACACAGCCCTGCAGGTGTACCCGACACACACGCTCGCACGCTTCCCTCGCGCCGCCAGAAGGTGTGACAGGGTGAACCAGGCAAGATGGATAATGGAAGTGAAACGCTACCAGAGCGGCTGACGACCACGGACTTCAGGAAACGCTGCGCAGACTCTGAATGTCAGAGCACACCTGGTTTGGGATTACCTGTATATCTTGCCATGATATAGATCACACCAGAACATCTTGTTGGTGGACACGTCGACATCCAGCGCCACGGCGTTCTTCAACGTAGGAACCACCTGTGTATACTCGCTCTTCAGCAGATCAATGCGGCGGATCTCGTGGCGGTTGGTGAACATCAGGTATGGACTTTTTCCTGACGGAGAGAGTAAAGATTCAATAGTTCATGATTGTTCCTGTCACGGAAAAGATGAGGAGTGAAAAGACTCGTGATGGTCATTAACCTCTTTATAATCTGTAAAGACAGTTGCGCCACGTTTAAGATTATCTCTTCACACTGACGTCAATCACAGGTGTGCCCTCGACCGCAACACATCAGCGGAAGTGCATGTTGCAAAAACTGTAGTTGAAAGGTCACACAGATCTGCTACCTTGCCGATGTGCAGTTCACACCGTTCCTGAGCATCAAGCAGACAAGGTCAAACTGACTCCTCGAGGCTGCTGCTCACTGATGGAGCAATTCAATGTAATTATGTGCTGCCATGTGTCATCACGTCAAGTCCCAGAGGCTGTCAAAGTTGCAACATTATAACAGTAGAGTGTATACATTTACATGATGTTTAATGCACTATTAGATATAATGTATGTCTTTACCTTTGCTGTGTTTGACACACACTCTTTTGCGATTGCATGCACCCTGTTTTTCTCTACACTTCCACTAATATAACTTTGGTGCTTTTAAAATGTTGATTTATTAAACTATTATTCCATATAGGGCAACTTAATGCTTGACTTGTGAATTAAGACATCTTGCACTTCATTTTTACAATTCAAAACCTAAAAGCGTGCATTTCTGATGATGTTAGCATAAATAAATCATCCAAATAGACCATTTAAGGGGAAATATATTCTGCACTGACTGATTCACCATTCCGCCTGCACGTCCTTCTGTGCTCAGCATTTTGTGGTCCAATTAATTATTCACACAATTATGTTCTGGATGAAAATAACAGGCATTTCACGAGCTGTCCTGCTGCCCGATGAAGCAAGAGTGCGCCTGTGGATAGGTAGCTCAAAAAGCAGCCTGACAAATGCTTCTATTTTTAGCCAAACACCTCGTCAGGGAGTGTGTTCCTCAGGCGCGTGATCTTTGCTGTCACATCAGTTACTTGGGGTGCCTTTTGCAGCCTGCTCGAGGTGTGCACGTCTCTGGCGTCACACTAATTCCAAAATAAATATATTGCGCTGCATTTATGTATTTGACCACACTAACATGTCACCCTGGATTTCTATCTGCCTGCCAGTTACACTTTACATCTTCGTGCGAATCACCAACCATCGGACTTGTTTTATGTCTTCTTGTCTCCCCACACTGTCCTGCGTCCTGATTTAATACAGGTTAGTTCACAGGGAGAAATATATATCTACTGTTTGGATGCACTCATCTCTGACTATTGGTTTGTAATCATCACCTGCTGAGGGAGACAGAGAGAAAGAGAGGGAGCAATAAAAAAGAGAGAGAATTGTTTAAATTGACAGCAATACTTGCTCTAAAAGGCAAAAACAGCTGAGTCACTGTTTCCTTCTGGCCATGGTGCTAGTAATGTCATCAAAAAGTGTGAGATTATCTGTGCTAAAAAGAGTCCAGCATCTGGATCTCCTAATAAGAACAGTCCACTAGATTTATTTTAATCTGTACCACCAGTCTGGGGCTGTTCTGCCACAGCAGCCAATTAAGATAATGCAGTGAAAAGACAAATACAGGCTGTGGAAAAGCTGTCAGGCACTACGGGAGCATCGATTTAAATCAGAGCAAAGCAGACGGTTCTATGTTGAGATATGCAAAGTAAGAGAAAATAACAACATCAAGGAAAGCAGAAGGTCAGAGAATCTGCAGGGTGAAGGGGATGTGACACAGCTGGTGAGGAAAAATGCTGGATCTCATCATTAGGATGATTTTATGAGAGAAACTACATACGTTTAGGTGAGACATGCTCATTAATGCATACGGCACAGGAAATGACCAGAAGCAACAGCATAAAAAAAGAAAAAATAAAGTGCCAACAACTTCGTGTCAAATGCAGAAAAATAAGTCATCCTTATGCTTCTCATGCTACAAATGACTTGATCATATCAGCTAAGGAAGACCAGATTCCAGGAAAATACTGTATTTTCTTCTAATCAGCGCTTGTTGGAGGCAGGTTTACCATGTAGAACTTAAATATAGCATTTAAATGTAGCGTCGCTTAGCTGAGAATACAGAATAAAAAATACGTGATAGACTTTGACAGCCTTCCGACAATGTAGCTCCCAAGGCAAAATCTTCTGATAATTGGGAAAATCTGACCAGTATTTTAAACCTATTTTGAAAACTGTGTGCTCAAACTGTCAACTATGGTAAAAACTGCTCCTGGCACTTGGATGAGTCCAGGGTGTGATGGCAATGATGCGAGAAAGAGCGAGAGACAAGAGAAACAAACAAGACCAAAAGAAAGAGTCGACGCTTGTGTGTTTCGACAGCATGTGTTGTTGTAATCAGTTAGTTCATGGTTGTATCCGTAGCATTTCCCATGCTCTCACATCTCCCACATCCTCAGTCTCAGTCATCCTCCTGTCTGTATATTCCACCAAAGGTTTTTTGACTTCCTTAAAGAACATGTCAGTCAGCTCAGCACTGCTGCTGAATTTGTCTGTTTTCCTAAAAGTTTCACCTAAAAATAGTTTTAAAACTGTCAGTCATCACTGTCTGTCATCATCCAGGTAGCGTGCCGGTACACCCACCTTATTAGCCAATCATGTTGCTGTTCTCCTTTTAAATTATGTTGGGCTCCAGCCTTTCAGAATTTCCCATCTAATAAATTGTGCACCTTCAGTTTGTCATGCACAAATCCAAAGAATCTGAACTCTTCACGTTCAGCCATGCACAGGCACCACAAGAGTTGTCTTCAGTGCACATGGTGCTCAGCTAATCTTGATTTTGTGGCCCATGCAGGGAACAAAGCTATGTATTTACGCAGATAAATTAAGCCTGAGTGCTCAGCAATTGGCACCGCACGATAGTAAAAGTACACAGGAAACAATAATTGCAATTTGTGCACAGCAAGTACTTGTTCATACCAAAAACAATTTAGATGGACTTCATTTTAAATTAGCCCAGCTAGTGTAACATTTATGTGGAATTATACTGCACAGCTTCCTGTTGGGACTAGAGAGAAACAAACAATGGAGGAGGCAAGAATGCTGTTTCTTAAATGCATGTGACTTCTCACTTACTGGCTTAAATAAAATAGAAAATAACAACATGCAGAAATAAAACCACACTGAGACACTTGAGTGATGTGTTTACTGTATGCAAGGAGCAACCTGACATTTGTGGCCTGAATTTCAATATGAGCAAAAGGTACTGAAGCTTGTCACATCTGATCACAGGCTGTGAGACTCCACTGGGCCCACCAATTACAGAGGAATTGTTTCTTTGGAACTCTGGTGCATCAGCTCAAAATGAATGCCTACTCTGTGACTGGAATCTTAAGAGTGTTTAAGTGCTGAGGTCATCCACATGCGTTCACATGTCTTAGAATCTGGACTGAAGTAAGTTAAACCTCTGCTTTTGTGACTCTAAATTCGGAATTGATCAGCGATGAAAAACTGGATACACTGCAGGCGTTCATCTGACAGCACAGATTCCTCTGCAGCTTCCTGAAGCCCCTGTACTTCCCTTTACCGTCTACAATAAAAGCAGTAGCCTTAAAATGACCATTTGCACTGCAGAACACTAATAAAGACTCACGAAAAGACATGAAGGAATCAATGATGCTTTTTTATGCCACTTACCCAGAGAGCCAGGTCCTGTCTTACCCATTAAATACTCTCATTAACAGACCAGTTAAGCTTATAATGACTCAACCTAAGACCAATGGCTGCAATAACACTCCTTCCTTCCCTCTCTCTCTCTCCCTCTCTCTCTCTCAGGTAAAACACCTCAGGATGTTGCTCCCATAAAAACTAATAACAAAAATAACAGTGATCCGCATGTGTAGGTATCCAGCTGACAAAATAAAATACCTCATTCATGAGGTTGAATGGTGGTTACATGGTCCTCAGGTGCAGAAGCTCCTCAGCAGAGTTCATGAATAGATAGAATTTATCATCACTGATGCCACAAAACAACAGTGCAAGAATCGGAACGACAATTACAAACACTGATTTTTAAAAGGGCTGCCTGGATGCTGTTAACTTGCTCATAATTATCCTCTTTTCAGCACTTTTTAATTCCAAAACTCCATGGTGCAGCCTTGAACACTGAATTTCATTCGCATCCCCGCTCGAGTGTTTACTTCGAGGACAGCGAGGTTTGTTGAGCGAGGATATGTTTTGTGCTGTTGTGGTGTGTTGAGCAGGTTCGTCCTCACAGCATCCTTTACTTTAAACTTTAGGCACATCAGAGGCTGCAAACTTTTACTTCCGAATGCAGCAGAAAATCGTGGGACATATTTATCTTTGTTCAGATTGGTGCATATATCTCTTGCATACAGAGCAGTTCTTCTATTTTACAGTGTGAGAACTCAGGAGCCGCAGGGCCGTAGGAATTGGAAGGTGCTGCGTTGGTGTGTGTAAGAAATGTCCTGTATGGTTCTTTTTAAAGCACATTTGTACTCATGAATATATTTCAAGGGGAACATCTATGACCAGCAGAACTACATGAATAAAAAGAAGTACGTGTGCGTGTGTGTGTAAATGACTCACCAACAGCTTTGCAGGTCTTAGTGACAGCGTCCATCTCGTAGCCTTCATAGCATTCACACTTGTAGTCTCCTTTGTAGTTGATGCAGATCTGGCTGCAGGCATCCGGGTTCTCACACTCATCGATGTCTGGAAAACAACAGGAAGACGTGAAGATCGAGTGAAGATACACAAGGTCACGTTCGGTCGCACCAAAAACAACATGCTAAAAACGTGGTAATTTCTTCAGGAAGTCCAACATTTGAGGTCCAGCTTGATCTCCATTAGGAGTTTAATCTGTTTAATTTTCTACAGTAACATTGGTCTGTGGGATGTTTAAAAAACATTAATTATATTTTGATTTACAATGACATTTCATTTAATATAGAAGACATCATTTTTGGTTATGAAATCCTCAAATGTGTCCCTTTACCTCCACAAGTCTTTTTGTCCAGGAGTTTGTAACCGGAGGGGCAGTCACAGTCGTAACCGATCCTGCGGTCTCTGCAGATGTGGGAGCAGCCGCCGTTGTTGTCCTCGCATTCATTCACACCTGCAGGAGGAGGTGGGAAGGGAAGGGGGGAAGCCAGGGGAATCAGAAGTGAATCAAATAGCCTTTTTTTAATAAAACAATTGAGCCTGGATGAAGCACAAAGGAAGACTCTGTGCATAATTTTAATAATCCTGCCAGGATAAGTTAGTGTCCCTGAATGCACCATCCATTCCAAAAGAAAGTTTTAGAGGACATAGAGCCACACCTGAAACAAACAATCCTCCAACAGGGACATTTGATTCTTTAATTTGGATCTCAGATTGGTCTCATTAAGGCTTCCTCCATGTCCTCATCTTTCTGTTTCTGTTTTTTTTGGTTTTTGCTCGCTTGTCTTTAAATCACCCTCCAGGGAGCGGAGAGAGAGATAGCAGCATCAGGCCAAGGCTGGTGCTTTATTACAGGATTAAAAATTGAAGCTGTGGAGCTTCAGGTTGTGCTGTGAGACAGAGAGAGACCTGAAGTTTAGAAATAAGGGCTGTTTGGAGGACAGCACATCCAGACCTGTTTTGACAACTATAACATAGTAAATTTACATTAAAATAAACTGACAACATTGAGATATGTATAGATCAGAGGATGAAATAGGAAAAACTTCAAAACTTAATATAAAGGCTATAATCATTAGCATAACTATTGCATGTATTCCCAAGTGACAGACTGGTTATGGTGCATTTAGACTGGTTTAGTTGGTCTGAAGGTCAAACAGTGAACGTCTCTCTGTACAACAGAATCAGAAATCCTCTGAATTCTCTTCACATGAGCTAAATTTACCTGATAGACTTCAACATTCGGATCCTAATTATAGTGCGCTGTCTGCTAGCTAACAGCGGTGAGAGGCAGATGCGTTCTCCTCACGGCTGGTGTAGTCAGGTCACGTTCTCCCGGCTAAGATCGCACCGGAGGGCACAGCCACTTTCCTCTTTGATCATAACAAGACAGCTGAGAAATGGTGCGATTTACCCTGCCTTGATCAAATGAGGCTCCATTTGCGAAGTGATCACCCGCATTAACGGCCGTTGATGGCGCCTGCTTTTGCATTAACGTGCTGAGAGGGCGAGCGGACCGATCCGTGCGTGTGGAGGAATTCATATTTAAAAGAAAGAAGGAAAGAGAAATGATCTCACCACACTCCTTCGTGGGTTCATCGGACAAGTCCTTGCAGTCTTTCACGCTGTCGCACACCTTGCTGCTGTCGATACACTCCCCGTTCTTGCAGCGGAACTTTCTGGGCCCATCACACTTTGTGACTGAAAACGCAACAGAAAAATCAGAAAAACAAAGAATCTGTCATTTGTCACATGGATGTGGGCAAATTCTTAGAATTAAAAGACAGTTTTCCTCAATTTTCTCCAAGTGAAACGATCAAATAGACAAGCTTCTTCTGTAACGCTGCATATACAGCACTCCACTGTATATGCATGAATGCGTACTTTGACCTTTAGAGAAAACAATAAAGACCGAAATTCAACATCACATTCACAACTGGATTTCGAACCACCTTCAAGATAAATCCTGCTGCTGTGCCAAAGGTCATTCGGCGTCCTTGAGCTTTTATCTGGGCTATGCCACTGCTGACTGAGTAAAAACACAGGCAAACACACCAAATCTTTAAATAATTTTGTCATTTAGATCATTTCCTCATCTGTTCCTCTGCTCTTTCTTTGGCAGTGTGAAATTAACTTGAAAATGATCTCTCAACGGGCAGATTTGACAAGCGTATCCAACTGTAACCATCTGTGCTGCTTTGTTTCGCGTTCCCCGTGAGTCCTGCGAGCAGCATTCATGTTTTGGATTTTTTAAAGGGTGATCAAATATGACAGTTGTTGAAGCGCAATCTGTGCTCTCTGTGAATCAGACAAATCCACGGACATTTGCTGCGTACTAATCCGCTTCTTACCGTTGACACACCCGGCCTCGTCGCTGTAGTCCGGACAGTCGTGAACTTTATTACACTGTTTTGTGCCGTGAATACAGGATCCGTCTCCGCACTGGAACTCATCAGGTCGACATGTCAGCAGGGCTGCGGGACACAGGGAATCATTTTTACCATCACAGAAAAAACTTAGGGGCGCTTTCCCAAGTGTAACTGATCCATTTAAATAGAAAGAAATACTTTTAATCCTGTTCCCGAAGGTGTTTCTGTAAAGATGCAAACGCAACTGCAACTGTGATAACGTCCTCCATTCTGAGCCAGCAGTAATCAGTCAAACCAAACTTTTATTTACAGAGAAAAAAAATCCAATGGAATTAAAATTATGTTGGTATTTATTGACCGTCGGAGGAAATCCGGCATCCAGCGATCTAAGGAGGAAATGCAGAAGTGAGTACGGGCATTTATTCCTGCTCTCTGTAACAGCGGAGGGCAGGTTTATTTAACTCATTCGTCTTTTTAACTGGCTGTTTAATAATTCATGTGCTGTGTTTCGGACCGGCTCTGCTGAGGGGACGCAGGCGGACGTGATCGATAGCGGCGGAAGCCAAAAAGACAGCTGGCACACAGAGTAAATCTCAGCAACATGCGCTGTTTCATGCCAAATGAGTGGACATCCTCGGTGCACGCGAGCACGGTAACGTGCATACGCATCGCTCATCAGGTTTGTGAAGTACATGGGTGCTGAGAGAAACAAACACTGTAAACGGCACATCCTAAGGCCGGAAGCAGCAAATTAGCTTGCTAATTACGATAAATCCCAGCATGGGAAGTTCTAATAACGGACAGCCGTTTGCAGACAAGTCAGCAGGTGTTTAAGAAGCACCAACACAGATAAAACTCTACTGTTCCTCAAGCAAATTAACCTCCTGTCAGCGTTCCCACAGTGTCTGGTCTCAGCATATCTGAGATGTAATGCACGCTCCCTGAGACAGATGTTTCAAAGATGTGGGCGGTAATATCCAGGGGAGGAGAGGACGACCCGCAGATGCATGAGGATGCTCGCATTTCTAATTTACATTAAAATGATGCATTGCTCTTTTACGACGATATCTGAAAGGATCACAGCCGCTTGTGTTCACACTCTGATGAACGTTCACGCTGACCCAAATACCTGCATCTGTGTCACATCAGAGTCGTGATTTTATGTCATTATCTAACCAGTCCTGCTGCACACATTTATGTAATTACTATAAATTAAAATTAAGCATAGAAAAAAGCTGTGTGCAGCCAGATGTATGGATTGTGGTGACATACATAATAAAATACATATAATACTATTTAATTTGAATTTAATCAAGAAAAATCCACAATAATGTGGATGTTTATTTTTATTTGTTTGTTATGTGGCACGTAAAGACTACCCCAGTCATTTGATCAGATGAAAATTCCTATATGTCTGCTTCTAACTACAATAACAACTTTTTTAAGGAGGATTTTAGAAGATTTGGGGATGAAAATGGTGGGACCGTAGCAGCATTCTGAATGCATGTTCGGTCTCTCCACACGTGTCTGGTGCCGTGTGGATTTGTGTCACATTCTATATGTGAAACTGCTGCCATCTCCCAAAGTGGTGAGTGGGTGTGTGAAGAGGAGAACAGATGGGGGGGTCTCTCTCGATGAAGAAGCTTCACACACTCACACACACTCTCTCCCTGTCGCCTTTCAACAAGTCAGATTGTTGCATAGCAACTTACTCTTTAATAATCATGATCACGTTAGCATCGGTCCTGAAATGTTTTGGGGAGCGCAACACGATTTTACATGATCCAATGAGGAATATGGCAGCAGCGTTGAGCCACAGGGACTATCTGGTCACTCTTCAACGCACTTGTGCTTTCCCCGTTAATTTCAGTAAAGGAAATTAAAAATCTTAAATTGCCTGAGCAAGATCGCGACAAATCCCAACGTTATAAGGAACACTTCAGTGGGATTCATCTATGAGACACTGTTCCTGAAATCAAGGTCAAACATTGAAGACTGAAAAAAATGCAGTGTTGCCGTAGCAACTGCATGGCTATGTTTGTGTATATTAAAGAAGGAAAAAAAACGACCTTTTGTTGCCAATGTGCGGTAGGTGTGGACTTACGACAGTTTGTCTCGTCCGACCTGTCCTTGCAGTCAGCATCTCCGTCGCACTTCCAGTTCATGTGGACGCACTCCCCGCTGCCGCACTGGAACTCGCCCACTGGGCAGCGAGGTTTCTTGGGCTCTGTTCTGCGGCTGCAGCGCTCCATGGACTCGTCCGACTTGTCCTTGCAGTCTGGGTCGCCGTCGCAGCTCCACAGCGTGGGGATGCACTCCGAGTCGTTGCAGCGGAACTCATGCTGGCCGCAGGTCGGAGCCGAACACTTCTCTTCATCGCTGCCGTCGCCACAGTCATCGTCGCCGTCACAAACAAAGATGGGCGCCACGCACTTCCCGTTGCGGCACTGGAAATCACTGGAGGGGCATGCCTTGCCATCTACAGGAGGATGGAGACAAGTTAACCATTTAGAATGTGAACAGCAGACTGTATAAATCAGAGTGGGCAAACATAAGGCCCGGGGGCCACATGTGGCCCGATGAACTATTTAATCCAGCCCGCAGAGCCTTCACAATAATTTCCCCAAAAGCCAAATTAAGAGGGTTGTCAGCTTGATTAGTTAGAAAAGGACTCCCCCCCTCCCTCCACCTAGCATGCTAACATGTCCTCTCAAGAAGGTGGGGCCAAACATCATTTGAAGCTTCATCATCCATCTCTAGTTGGACCAATTACAGGCTCTTCAAAATATTTTCTCAATCAATAGTACATCAAGCACGCTTTGTAGTCAACCTCTGATCCTCTTTTGGGGGGTTAGTTTCCCGCACCACCTGACCGGCCTGTTCATTAAGATCTAAGACCCAATGTGGCCCTTCAGGCTAAATAATTGCCCCTGGTATAAATGTTAGCTGGAGGCCAGAAAGAATTGACTGTATACTGTATATTCCAACTTCTTTGGGGAGTAGCAATGCATCTTCGTTCTAAACACAGAAAACAGCTGAGTTTGAAAGTTGGTGTTAATAAGCAAAGGGTAACTCTAGTTCATCTTAACTTGCTTTTGAGTTCTTGCCTTTTGGTAAAAGAAAAAGAGTTTGATCTGAAGTCAAGCGGATGAACTGCAGCGCTAATGAGGAGCAGGAACCATCAAACTAGAAAGACCCAGAAGGAATATACGCACATATTAATGATTTGGTAAAAGATACTTGCCGGTATCATGTGTTCAGACACATCGCATGTGTTCAACCACTACTACCCAACCCAAATCATTAACAAATTCAATACTGATACCATGAAAGGCACATAAAAGCATGATAATCAAGCATATATGTCACCGTTGTGTCCGCAGCAGCAGTGCAAGAAACAGGTGTGTAATGAGCACAGCTGCATGTTGCAGCCTGCGAGCAAATGTTTGCAAAGAAATGTCCGTGGAGACCGGCGTGTGCCATTTTCAGAGCGTTTCTGATTCGCTTTTCACACACTAGTGTATGAGCTTGAATGTATGAGTCAATAGTAAACAGCGTGTTTTCTCCTTGTCTTTTCAGCCGGGGACATTAAATCAACCCAGGTATGTCGGACAAATCCATTTGATTGATGTTTTCTACAAAACAACCAACTTGTTATTCGAGGAAATGCTACCTCTCAGGGCGAGCGACAAAAGTGCTCCGTTTATTCTCTATTTTTTTCCCTCTCTACCCACACAGTGCGCCAAAGGGACTCATTATGCTAATAGACCACTGGATTCCCTGCAAGCTATTAGTGCTAGCATGTTAATCACCTCACATTCATATCCAAGTAATTTAATTAACATGAGTGTGTAAACATCAACCCTAGCATATGTGGTGGTGGGATAGCACAGTTTTGGTGTAATTATTTCAATATTGAAAAAAAAGGGTTTTTTTTTCTATAAAGTTTAATGAAATAATGTTAGTTAAAACTTTGGAAACAGAAAAGGAACACGGAATAAAGTGTGCTCCTTTCTTTCTGAGACCTTCCTCAAAGACGACACAGAGCACAAGAGCCCCTCAGCTTTGTGAAAAACCCATGCCTTCACACTTCCCTAACCTCACCGTGCATCAGTTAACACCCACAGACGAGGTTTCCGTCGGTAAGTCTGATGTGGCAACAGAAGAAAAGTGATCCGGAGCAGAAGTGCTCAGGGGAGCTCGGTGGGGGGTAGAGCAGCTTCAGTGACAGATTTGATAAGAAATGTCCTTTTTTTTTTAATCATAAGGGACACATCCCCAGAATGACAGGCAGGTAAAGTCAGAGGAAAGATGTGACAGGAATATTAATTATCTTTACTGATGCTCCAGAAATGCCACAAAAAAACCCTCAAAAACAAATGAGGCTGTATTTCAAATGTGTTAAGCGCAGCCAATCAATGTAGTTTTCTACTAATTACAAGTTTAAATTGGTGATCAGTAATGTGAAGGTGATTACAGCTCGATGGTGACCTTCGTCACCTGTACGTGATTGTGTTTAACTCTGCATCGAAGCTTGGTGTCCATCCATCCATCCACAGATCCTCCACTGGACAGGTAATAGATGGAATAGAGCGATATCCCACAGCTCAATGACCTTGACCAGAAAGGACCACCGACACCCCTGTTTGCTGCAAGCACAGTTGTTACAGAGCACACTTAAACAAATGCACACACACACACAGACACACACACACACGTGTCCCTGTGGACACTGAAAACAGCCGTCCGGACAGATAAACAACAACTAGTCCACACCAGTCAAAGTGAAGTTGCATAAATGAATTTCTCCTAGTTTAGCTAGTTTCATGAGCCAGTCGGAAAGTTAGCAAACGAGGAGCAGTGATCCAATCAAACTGCCCGCAGCTGTAACCTGGCTGAGTCGTGCATGCATACGTTTGCATTAATTACAGAGTGTCGTGTTTCTGCAGCGCTGAGTCCGATCCGATTCCGTTCTCGTGTCAGCGGATGAGCGCTGGCGCACACCTGCGGCCACACATTCAACTGCGCCTGTGCAGTCGTCACAAACCTCGCTTTACCGGGTGTGCCGGAGAACATTTTTACAACAAGATGCACAACGATTTGAAAACGATTGCAAAAACAGGCGGAGATAACTGTAGGCATTTTAGTCCAGAGTGAGTCTGATGGGCCGTAGCTCACACACCCAACATCTTCATCTGACGTGTTCCTTCAGTCTGCTAACACTGGAACCAGATCACCGTCTAGTCACAAGATTTATGAGAGAAAACAAACTACAAATTCCACAAGAGCAAGAGGAGAAAAAAATCATTATCATCATAAATTCATGATTCATTCAAATACCAACCACGTCCAACATTTGCACGCATGTTTCCATCAGTGGGCTGTGCAGAGTGGCTGCTCGCTATCCAACAACATCACTTTCACGTGCAACTGAGCAGCTGTCAGCTGTCCTCCCAGTAGTTCTGCCGGTTTCCAACAGAAGTTAAAGGTGTTGTTGCATGAACCATCGCTTCCATATCCCACTAAAAGACCTAACAGAATGCGGCAGGATGCACCCAAACCCGAGCAAATGTTAACGTACCATTTCTAAGTGTCTCCCCAGAAGCCTGATGAATATATTTATCAAACTGTTGATCAAACTGAAGCATGACCTTATGAATGCATCACCAGCGCAGCTCTCTGAAACCAGGCTCTCCATTCAGGGCTCACTAATGAACTCCGACCCACTTCACCAACACCTCCACACCTACAGAAGATTAAAAATAATACAGCTTTGAGAGCATGAGCAGCACGCAACCGCATGGAGCGAAATTACAGGGTGGCTGTTTTAAACTTCAAAAAGAATAATCCTGAAAATAGGAAACAAATTTCTCATTTCTCCCTCTCTTGTTTTTTTAAAAACTATTATTAGTTATTGTAGCATTTACTGCGTTACAGGCGCCGTTTCCCCTGACAAACAGCCAGTGTAGGTGTGGGAATGTGCTGTTTTGTAGGAGATTAAACACAGAGTGGAAGAAAAGACAAGGAAGAAAAGAGACTAGAGAGGGCCATAACGGAACGCTCAGACAAAGGAAAAAAAAAAAAAAAAAAGCCTTGATCTGAAGTTCATCCCA
>BJFM01001237.1:89990-106974 GCA_016586285.1 Arothron firmamentum | reverse complement strand
TCACCACATTTGGAGGCTTTGACACCCACAGACGCACACGAACGGCTGAACAACAGCCTGGTCCTCAGCCTGCAGCTCTAACAAGTGCAATAAAAACCATCCTCTCTCCTTAATGGACTCATCAGACAGTAAAGAGAGATGAAATTCTGAATAAATTTAGCCCGACTTATAAACAGAAGGAAGCTTAGCAGGAATTTAAAGCTCGGCCAAAATAGAATTTACCCGGTGCTGAGCCAGGATACTGTATCTGTGTGGAGTGGTATTGACCAAACCAACTCCTTTACAGGCTGGATGAAATTCAAGAAATATACATATTATAGGGTACCACATGACTTCAGCAGCATTTGTATTGTGTTTGCACACTGGCAGGAACTGACCTCACATTTGAAAAGAAATTAAAATAAAATGATCAGCTTTGAAGTTTTCCTCGAAGACACTAGAGAGTCAAACACTAACACTTCAAACTGGTCATGAAACCAAAGCCTTTAAAGTTGTCATTACTCAAGCACAAATTGAATGTCAACGAGCTCCACTTTAGCAGACAAGACGCCTGAGAGAGGGAGAGAGAAAAGTGAACATCAGAATATCTGTTAGATTTTTAAATCCACGCCAAGATCCTAAGATTTCCCTGATTCCTCAGACTAATGACCCTTGCTGCCTGGATTCCACATAGTAATCACTTCATTTTTGTTTGACATTTTATTTCATTTAACTGAAATGACATTTTAGGCTTTAAAATCTATGCATAGTTAAAGCTTAATAATGGTAACTACAAAACAGATCAGTCAATGGATGAAATCAGGCTAAAGAAAAGCTACATTAACACAAACGTGTGTTTTAATCGGACCAGGAAACCTGCCGATTTTTCAATTTGTGTCAAAGTGAATGTGACGTCGCTGAACACGAAATGTAACAGCACTGTCTGTGGAGTCTGATGGGAAGAAAGGAAACAGCACAAACATCTCTAAAAAAAAAAAACGGCTCCCCTCAGTTATGCTGCTGTCCACCTGGGAAATACTTTCACTTTGGTGATGACAAACATACACACAGAGACACATAAACTCAATATCTATGTCAGCCAGTAACAGCCATACACTCAGACCTGAACTGCCTGGAGAGCAGCTGCAGCAGACTGAATGTGTGCTGAAGATTTATGCTGAGAAGTTGACGTGGAGAGAAGCAGCGGTCATGTGATATATCAGTCCAAATTAGCTGTTTGATATGATAACAGCTCAGCGCAGGGACCCTAAATCTGTACACACACAACAGAACCATCTATCAACGACACACACATGCACGCACGCACGCATGCACAGAAGACAGGCAGCGTAGATGTGCATGTTGAAGGTGTGTAGAAAGTGAACTTTACTCTTCACTATTTGCTGCAGCATTATTTCTGATTATATTTCTGGCAAAAGAAACTTGCCAGACTCTGGAAACTCTGGAAAAAAAAGATGCTTTGAAAATATTCTTTTCATCTTTTTTCAAATAAGCTAATAAGATTAAAGGTACATCTTACATGAACTTTCACAATAAATAAAAAAAGAGGCATAAGTGATGTTAATCTTTGAATAAGAACAACCCAAACAACAGTCCTGACTGCTGTTAGTGTTGAGTCACATTACAGTGTTTGTAATCTGAGAATGAAGTCTTTGAATGAATGAGCGAACCTGCATAAATAAAAGATACTCTGAGATTCTGTTGTTTCCCCAGATAAAGAGCAAAGTTGGAGCAAAAGAGTGGAGGAACGCTCCAACTGAAATGGTTTTAAGGAACGATCTTCCTGACTCTCGAGGAAATCAAAACGCGCGTGGTAGCACGGTGAGCCTGTTCGAGCATTAGGGCTCCATTCCGTGACACCTACGCACACAGTGAGAGCAGTCAAAGGATTATAAATGAAGGAGGATGTAATGCGAAGACCTGCGGGACCGGAGGTTACTGTGCAGTCGCCTCTTCTGCTGGAACTGTAGATGAAGATAAAAGAAGCAACAGCACTACATACACAAATATTCATGCTCTCATCAGATTTTTTTTATGTGGGTGGACTCTTAATCATCCACTTGGATCCATTATCAAATACCAGCGCACAGATTAATTTACTGAATCACACTGGATTCAGGTGTAAATGCATTATACAGTACATAAAGTTACACATAAAATGAGTTATTTTCTCCCCTCTGCACAAATAACACACACACACACACACACACACACCTCCTCCCCCGAGCCTGCCTGCCGCGCTATAAAACACCAAATAACGCCTCTCTGGTAGGCATCGACCCGGCGGTAGCTTGCAGGGGGTGTAACGCTGCAGCACAGGTTGATATGAAAAGAGCAACAGGTCCCCTGGGCCCACCGGAGCCCCTCGGACTGCAGCCTGCACCAGACAGCAGGGAGCCAGTGTGTTCAGGAAGCACTGGAAAACAAAGCGCTTTCCAAGAGACAGATTCTTGACAGATTGCTGAGTCTTTTTAAAAGGGTCATGATTTCTCTCCAGGTGACAAAAGAACATTTGTGGTACATTTTTTTTTAACCTATAGCACACGTTAAAGCCTGCAAACAGCTGTGGCGGCTGTGTGCCTAAACAGCCTCCTAAATGTTCCTGAGAAGCCATTTACATAACCTTTTCTCCAGAATAATTTTCCTGAAAGAATGTATTATTCAGGATTTGGGTCAGCTCAATTTGCAGCCCTAATTAACACGAGCTGTTTTCCATTTGTAACTACTTTGCTGAGGATGGAGGGAGAGTAGGGGCCGGCAGGGACAGCAGCAGAGTTCAGAAAGCGTCTCCCTCCAGAGCACCTAATGACCCACGACCAGAATGTTGGGGTGAATTTTGTGCATTTCCTAAATTACATTTAATGTAGTGTAGTGCAGGTGCGCAGTGAAACATTAAAAAAACCAGACCATAATACATTAACATGGATCTAATAAACAGGATTTTAAAAATAATAATTAAAAAAAAAGTAAAAATCGAGCATATATGCAGTTTTGGAATGATAAATTCAGATCTTAAATTCATAACCTCCATATCCTAAAAAGGCAACACTGAGGCAGGAAGTCAGCTTTGATGAAGATTTGACAAGAGCTTGAAGGGATTTATTAACAGAAGGTCACACAGGTCAACGATAAAAGGAAGGAAACAGAGAAGTTGTGTACCTGACCTCGCCATCAATGCGTTGATGGTCTTTGAGACGGACAAAAAAGGAGAGAAAACACTGATGTCATTATGTTGCTACAGCAGCAGGATGGACGTGTTGCTGCACTCAACAACGTACCAACAAAATGGAGATAAATGAAGGGAAATACAGAGAAAACACCAAAATGGGGGGAGGACACTCTCACATTCATTTCAGAGAAATCCTTAGCATAATCGGTAAAGTGTAGTCGAGCTGCGGCTCAATATACGTTTCAGCACTTTGCGTCATCCGAGCAGAACGTGCGCTACTTCTAAATCATTTTTAATGTTCAGAAAGGTTAAACTATTAAAGGTCTGTTTATGGGGCAAGTTCAAGACATTAACTTATTGATTTTTACTATACCTGCAACATTTTTCTATAATTCAGAAGCTTTGAGGCTCGACCGAAATGAAATATGAAAACTCCATTAGATTCAACAGGAAGAGCTCATAAACTGCAATAAAATGCATCAAAAAATAAAAAATATCCAAATATTCCCAATACCTTTTTTAAAGAAAGATATAACATTATGATGATTCGCAAAAATGGTTTCACCAAATTTAGCTTGTGGACATTATGAGAAGATTATGAAGATTTTTTAAAGTGTGTGTATGCGTGTATGTTTGTGTAGCACATTAATTATACATGCATGTGCACGTCGCTGCATTGTGGGAATGTGGGAATGTCACTGCGCCTGAGGGATGATGAAAGCATTATGCTAACAACGATATGTCTCTCTCTCTCTCTCACACACACACACAAACACACACTCTGCTACTATGGAGTTTCACAGCATAGTGAAACTATTAACAGTACCACATGATGTTGTCACAAAGACAATTAACTACTTCCTTTTACTTTTTACGCACGTTAAGCCAATCAGATGATCAGGTTTTGCAAACTATTATTTGTATAAGAAAGAAAAGTCAAACACAAACTTACTTTTAAATACCAGGAAATGTTCCCACTGTGTCCTGCCACCAACTTTAGGTTGCAAATTTCACTTGCTGCATACTTTTCATCGTTCTTTAAACAAAAAGGGAAACTTACCTGCAGCACAGTGCTCCTCATCTGCTCCGTTCTCACAGTCTCGCTCTCCATCGCATCGCCATGACAACGAAACACACTTGCTGACAGAACCCCCACAGTCAAACTTCTCAGGTGGGCACGTCTGTCGGCCTGGTGTCGGGGTGCGGATAAAAACAGCAACAGGGGGAAGAGAAGAAGAGAAAAGAGTTGGGAAAATGGATAGTGGGGAGAAAGTGAGAGAGGAGGGGAGACAAAGAGAGAAGAGACAAAGGATCAATAAAACAGTTTGATAACTTGGTTATCTTGTAGCCTGAATTGATTTCACTTGAAAATGCTGCAATTAAACAATGACAAAGAAACAGAGTTGCAGGAAAACTCTACGGAAGACATAAAGAAAAACAAATAAAATGCACACAGGAAGCAACGCTCAGATTATTTAGGTTTCTGGTATCCACTGATCTTGTGCCGTAAAGACACTAAACCCTCATTCCCACAGCCCCTAACCCTCACAACTAACCCAATCCTGACCCTAACCTAAACCCAGTTCTAACCCCAACCTCAAAACCAAGTCTTATCCCTCAAACGGTCCTTTGACTGTCCTCACTTTGCTAGTAGAATGCAGATTTTTGTAGTCAGTACGAGAACACACACCCACACACACTTGCTGACACTGCATACGTCTGATAAAATGGTCCCTTTTGGTAAAAGCCCATTACAGAGCAGAAGGCCGTTGCTCATATAGGCGGAGCCCACAGGATTCATACAGGGACAGAAAACACACCTCTAATGCATCATATTTACGTCCGTCTCAACTGCAGCACTTCAACCTGCCCACAAACACACTCCGATCAGATCCCGGCTCTCATTAATTACACACATCTGCTGTTTGCTGCAGACCACCAAGGTTGCCTATACTGACCTGCAGAGCCTATAGGACCCAGCCTTTCTCAGATGCCTGCATGTTTAAGCTCTCAGTTTGAACAATTTTAATGCGAGTGATTCAGATGAAATACCTGGTGGAGCGTAAAAGCCAATGGGGGTGGTAGAAATCACTGCTCTCATGTTCCACTTTATTTCTTCTATCTGTGCAGATCAGCGTAAGGGCCACTGTCAGAGACAGAGAAGCCTGTCCCCGAGGGTTCAGTCCACTAAGTGTCTGACTGACAGCCGGGTTAAAAGGATGTAATTTGGTGACCGACCGTTTCAGGGCTGAGACACGAGGAGGGCGGAGTCAGCTGGAGGGTCAGCTGCCAAACAAATGACCTCATACAGACAAGGAAGAAGGACGGGAGACACGGTAACATGACGCTGTAGCGATCTTCTACCACTTCTTCTACCACGGGACGCTTTTGTCCCGTCTTTGTCCTGCTCACGCGTTGGGGTTCTGTTACGTGAAGAATGTAAGAACGGGATAATGGACGTACCACAGATTGGTGGAATCCTGTGGGATGCACAGCAGAGTTTCCTAATTGCCTTAATTAATTTGTCACCATTCCTACTGAATTGAAATTGACAGGATAAGAAGTCTATTTCACCCAGAGGGACGGAATTAGGAACCAGAAGCCTCAAACCCTTGTGGGAAGGCAATTGTGACACCAGGAATCATGAAATATTTAACCAGTGGCTCCTTTGAGAATATGCTAACGCTACATGCAGCCAAGTGCTGTAGATTCACAAGCTTTGAGCAACCTGATATTTCAGTGAGCGGTTTAAATGATCTACTGGGTTTCTTCATTCTGGCGGATATTGAGTTTTCCTGAATGAAGTTTAGAAACTGTAATTTGAATATGCGGCGCTGCTTTAGATGTCGTTGAGCACCGTTTGCTAATGAACGTGTGATTATTGCCTGCTTATTTGTCCTTCATCACTGGGGACTGGACTGGTGTTTGATAATGTTGCACCATGTCCACCCTCCTGCAGTCTTCCTGACGTTAACATTAACACCAGCCGGTCCACTGGCGCAGAGACATATCACAGCTATCACTATTTACTCTCAGGGGGAGAAACTCAGAGCAATTATCAGGTGGCATTTGCACAACAAATGCACATGGGGGAGTGTATGTGGTGGACTCAGACTGAAGGATTATAATCTCAAATTCAGCAATTTTTGGGTAGACAGAAGTCTGAGACCTGGGTCTGATGACTATTTGACAGATCAGTTAAATCTAAACTAACAGCAGGTCTATAACCAAGAAATATCTGGAAATGGGATCATTAAATTTATGTTTTAGCCATGAAGGTGCCCCATAAATTGGTAAGTGGCTGCTTGAGAGCAGTAGACATTTATTACTTGGCCACTCTGAAGGATGGGGGAAGCCACGGCGTCTTTGCCAAGGCGTCTTTGACTTCACACAGGAAGCACAACATGGTCGATGGTTGAGAATCTGATCAAATTAGGGCTTTTTCCTGACCCGGGGGCTTACAGACGACTTCCTTATTCAGGGGGAAACATTTCTAGGACCCAGAGCGGACATGAGCAGTGTTTATTAATACACGGAATGTGCAATGTAAATCTCCCCAGGTTATGCTATAAACTCGTACTTATGAATGTGCTGAAATACATCTGATGGGAGTTCCAGAAGCAGCCTGTGATGAGTGCAGTGCATTGTTCAGCTGACGGTTCCAGTGTTGTTTTTTTATCTTCAGAGTTTTAGACCTTAAAGGAGACTAAGAAACCTGATAAGAAGACTTTATGACAGATTCATTTTAGGATTTTTGTTTTTACTCGGGACAGTCGCTCACATCACCATGGTGATGCTGATTAACCCCGTCCTACTCTCTCTATCTATTCATGGAGGTAGGAAAAATGTAAATAAAAGGCAGCTTTATGCAGCATGCACCTTTCAAGCGTGCAGCTCATAAGGGTATGTATGACAAACATTTCAAAGGTATACATCACTTCATGTGTATATGTATTCAAACGCAGTCTGAGGAGGGCTGCAAACATTAGTCGGAGCCAAGGTGTTTCCAGCGTGGATACATCATATACGTGGGAGTGGAGGAGCATGTGTATCACAGATTGTACTTAATACTGCATTATTTTGGTAGGAAAACAGACATGAGAAATGAAAATGTTCAAGATTAACATATAGTAACATTTTATACATGGGAGGAAGCACTCCATGCAAATTTAATCTGATAATTTCTGTCCTTTATTGGACTTTTCTGATGTAAATGAGGAGTTTAGCCTCGCAGGCCAAAGCTGACCCACTACATCTGCAGCGCCAACCCCCCTCCCCGCCTTGTCCTTCAAACACAAAATCCAATTTACGAAAAGGGCGCATGTGGTTAATATCAGATTACATTTTAAATGAAGGTTATTGTTGATTAGTGGCTTTCATTGGAACACTGATCTCCTGTTATTGCAACCCTGATGTGGGGAAAAGGAGGAGTGTGCTGGAGAAAGACCAAAGTCAGGCTAAAAGGGGAGAAAAACAATAGAATACATTATGCTGTTGTGCATTTATAATGGATGTTTTGTTTTGTTTTTTGAAAACCTGCTTTTCTATGCATATGATTGGCTGATGTCATTTTGGTTTTATGCTTTATAATTCACACAAAATCATATATCGACCCTCAACCTGTTTGTTCAGGCAACCATGTCCATGTTGCTGTTATCTTCATTTTTGCACATGTTGTATATCGTATCCTTACTTGTGGAACATTTACGCATCGGCCTCGACAAACGTATATTTGTAAGCAGCTATACTGCACAAGGATGTGAATTCATTTGAGAACAAAGGAAAAAGTTCTACTACAGAGTTCAAGACTCTGTTCTGCTGGTTTGATGCACCCACGGGATGTTTCTTCGTGCACAACGGTTAAGATGGAGTTTAT
Organism: Arothron firmamentum; assembly: GCA_016586285.1. NCBI lineage: Eukaryota > Metazoa > Chordata > Actinopteri > Tetraodontiformes > Tetraodontidae > Arothron > Arothron firmamentum. The sequence continues at coordinate 98,929 of BJFM01001237.1, read as the reverse complement.
GCAACCTCACTCTTCTTCTGTTTTTCTCTATCTTAAGGCAGTGTGAAGGAGGAAGAGCCTATTAAATGTAGTACCATTACCCCGCTCTAGACTGCAGGTCTGTCAGCGCCACAGGGAAAGAAATGCAGCACAACACCAGTGCTCTCATAGGAAATTGCCACTTTTTTCTCACAGGTTCCTCTTAATGGTTGTTTAGTAGACGACGCATTGGGCATTAAAAACAGTGCCAGTGGCTAGTGCCACAGCTATGGGAGGCTGCAGTAAGAGGAGAAAAAGCCCACAGAGGGAGAATGAGAGGCAGGGCCCGTGTGATGGGATCCACAGAGGATGCAGCTGAACTCGACAGCAGATCTCTGAGCTCATTTCCTCAGTGGCAGCTTATTCGCCATCCCGGTCAGGGCTCAGTGGCAGCGGTGATTAATAAGACAGACTAATTATCTGCTTTCTGAAATGTTCAGACTGGACTGGCACGTTCCCCAAAAGAAGTCATGATTTTCTTTTTGTCAAAATAATATATTTTATATATTTTTTGCAAACTTAGCTGGAAATATCAGTGCAGGCAAACAGTGACAATCCAGAAATGAAAATCATGAAGCATATGGGAACTGTGCATACAAAGATTGGATGCTTACATTTGCTCAGTATACATTATTTTCTTGTATGATTGATTTTATGACCTTTGATATTTGTATTAATTGATTGGTTGCAGATCAACACTATTTGCTTTTGTTCTGTCAGAGCAGCACCTTCCTCTCTCTCCAGTTAGGCTCATATTTGCTCCCTGCATAAATGTGTTTGCCCCCTTAGCACCTTCTTTTTCTGCTGGGTTTCAGCTGGGCTTCATGACCTTCCTGAAAAGAGGAGGAATGTGACGCAAAAAGGAGGCGATAAGCCAGGTGACACGAGCTAACAACATAATTGTTGTCATGCACGGTCTGTTGCAAACACGAGGAAAACGCCAACAGAAACAATCCCATCAGGATGTTTTAGCTCCCGAGGACACGCTCAGAGCAAAAACATATTGACCACCAATCAATGGTAACCAGCCACAAGCAGGGTCACTAATTGAATGGAATTGAATTGAAGGAAACCCGGTATGGCGGCGGCTGCTGCGTAGGTGACTTTTTCCTGTATCTGACGTGTACAAGGCAAACATGGGAGGAGGTTTGCATAAACAGCAGTTTTTGCTCAGCTAACCACACACACACACACACACACACACACACACACACACACACACACACACACACACACACACAGTTGCTGATATGAGCAAACTGGAGGTAGAAAGAATAAATTAAACAGACGTAAAAACCTGTTCACTGCACAAGAACCTGCAGCCAGTCGATAAAAGTGTTGTACTGATGTTAAATGTACAACCCAACAGCCATTCCCGGATCAACATGGCTGAATGCTAGTTAATTTCCTATTTTGGGCTACATTGCTGTTTCTTATTTCAGCAAATCCTGTTTAATAAAGTATCATTAAATGGAGGTTTTGTGGACAAAGAGACGCCGCAAAACAAAACCAACACAGCGTGTCCCCATACAATAGTTCTGGCAATCCTGCCTTAAAAAACAGTTGTGATATTAAACTACACATCAAAGGTAAGTGTGTCAATCTGCAGTGCAAATAATCCCATAAAAATACATAAAAGGCAAAAGAAAGTCCACATCCGAAAACCACTAAATAAGTAACAGGGAACCTTGTGTTGAGCCAGTAACTCAAACAATCAAGGAAGTGTGTGAGTGTGTATGTGTGTGTATTTGTGTGTGTGTGTGTGTGTGTGTGTGTGTGTGTGTGTGTGTGTGTGTGTGTGTGTGTGTGTGTGTGTGTGTGTGTGTGTGTGCACGTGTGTTTGTGTCACTCACGTCAAGTAAATTGAAGCATTCTCTCAGAAGAAATTGTAGCAGATTAAAGATAAATTGTATAAGCCTGAAGTAAAATATCAGTGTGTACACTTCAAGTGCCACCCTCTTAAAGACACACACACACACACACACACACACACACACACACACCCTTGTACTTCTATCTTTGTGAGGACTTCTATAGGCACAATGTATTACCTAACCCCTTATCCTAACCATCCCAAATAACCCTGGCCTAAGCATAAATGTCCTCACTTCCCAAAAATGTGCATTTTGGTATGTAGCAAGTACAAGAACACACATCCACACACACCCCCACACACACACGCGCGCGCGTACACATACACACAGGTTTGACCTGATTGAACGAAAAACAAGGTTACTGAGAGAGAAAGAGAAAGAGAAAGAGAGAGAGAGAAGCCACCTGGGAAATTATGTCTGGTGCTAACGCTGCCTCAAGCATGAAATTGAAGCCATCCCACAATGCAACTCACGGGATCTTTCCCGTTCATATTCCAAAACAATTAACTAGTGCGACCTCTTGCCCCCTAGCTGTAATATAGTGGGCTGCCTATTGTCTCTGCAGCCTCAGCTCAGGAAAAACACACCTCAGTCGACAGGGGCAGACGAAGCCACTGACAGTAGAGCTTCGGCAAAGTTCAGGTTTTTACATGTTAGGACAGCTGGTATCACAGCTGGTCTCAGATCAGCATCTCAGACAGATTAAGCATCTGTTACACTTTCAGCTTGATCAGATTTCTGCATGAACAACATTGAATCGATACCAGACTCTTTCAGGCAGGTAGATATGCACACCACCATAAATAGTTGATTTCCTCTGCTGATATTCTTCCTTTATAAATAAACTTAACGATATGCACATTACAGCAGCAACACTTCTATGCGGCTGTGCCAAACCCAGTAAAATATTTCTTGCAAGGCCAATGTTAAGATTACAAAAGGATTTCAAGGTTACTTTTATAACACCAGCAAAATTTAATTTTATGACCACTTCCAGACCATTTTGGTGAAGCTGCCTTTCCTACAGCGATGCTACTGGCGGCACTTAATCTTTTATCCAAATAAAAGGATTTAACATCACTCAACGGGAATCAGTTCTTTTCCCCCCCACTCTCCTAATTTCAGAGGGTTGATGATAAAACTGGACCAATAAGATGGACCGGGACTACCAGATTCCCTGCAGCTGTCTAACACTCCACTTTCCAAAGCCACAGTTGTGTCCTTTAATCACCCTGTGGAACAGAAATGGAGAAATTCTGAAGCCGCCCTGGAAAATCAAGGAAATCCAAAATATAGGAGACGCCCCCGCTGTGACGAAAGGGTCCGTTTCAAAGTTTGTGTCTTTAGACAAATCGGAGTCAGCAGACGGAGTTAAATAAGCAGCAGAGTTTAAATGGGAATGTTCTGATGGCCTGTGCTACCGGGCGTGCTGGGAAGGGGATCCAATAGGCTGCGTCCTTTGATAAATGACAGATTACGTTACTGAATTATTTAACTAATAGTGCAAAAGTCTAAGCTTTCATCGTTTTTGAAAACAGAACCATTTTTATGACTCCTTCGATATCAGTTCTCATATCAGCACATTTGTACGACGACTAAAGAGTTTGTTCTTTTTGATTTTATCTCAGGCTGTTGCTCCACTGTGACTGAAGGACTTCAATCTCTTATCTAATTTCTCTTCATTGTCTTTCTCCTGCCATTAATGTTTAACAATGAGTTTTGAGGCTTTCGAGCGAAGCCCGTGTCAGGATGTCTGCAACTTTTTCTCATGAATATAAAATATCTTCCAAATCAGACAAAGCTTAAGTGCTCTTGCAAAGCTTTTCTCCTGATTTCCCAACATTTGAAGCATCACTTCGACTGCCGCACGGCGGTCCAATATGTGGCTGAGAGTCACTCTAATAACCTTTTATTTTGACACACTTGGGTGGTAAGAAGTGCTCCTTTAATCCCTGGAGCGTACCTATGCAGCAGCAGAGCAGAAAGAGTGTGCACACGTTGAGTTACCGTGGAGATGGACTACACAGATCCTCCAGTTGGCCCTAATTTTTTGAGTGCAGGATTTATAAAACCTGACACTTTGATACCTAAAACATGCTACCTTTAAGCGTTGTCGCTGCTGTTCCCAGCCAAGGTTAGATGCATGGTGGGATACCTCGCTGTCCCAAGGTCTTACAAGTAAAATCTGTGGGCGGAGCAAGTAAACTTGGAGCTTACTTGGCAGTGCTTACTGAGAATTGGAACAGTAACTGGGCAGTGACTGATGATGTTTCCGTAAGTAGTACCTTCAATAACCAAACATGTATTTCCTAAAAAATATGTGTCACAAGAGTAAAGAGGTTTTGCTGCTGTTGAGTAGATTAGGCTGAAAATGTGACGCCATCGGTCCAAAAAAGGAAGGCCGGCATCGCAAAAATGTAGCTCTTGGTTGTATTGACAGTTGGTACAAATGACCACATTGGTGCAAATTATAAGGGTCACTGATTGGAGGACAGGTTTGCATAGCAAATCGAGCGAAAGAAATTAGTAGATGTTTCAGTTGAAGTTCCATTGACCCATTTGCCTTGTTTATTTTCATCGATCAGCTGTTTACTCAATACCTTCTCGGTTCCGCTAACAGGATTTATGCTGCAGCGAATACAACAAATGATATCTGCGCTTTACATTATTACAGAACACGGTCAGCAGACAGGCCTTGTCTTTGATGCCTAAATCACCACTCTGATCTGAACATGGTCCGTAGAATCCCCTCCAGGCCCAGATTCATTTTCAGATGTGTAATTACAGCCGGCTCCTGAGGAGCTTGTGAGCGTGTGTCTGCTCTGTCAGGGGCATCATCGGTGGTCTATGGTTAATCAGCAGTCCACCAGAGGTCTCGTGGATCAGCCCATCGATTCCCTCAGAGGGAAATCGATCTAATCAAGGACTCTACTTAAACTGAACTAATCAAAAACTGGAGGACATGAAGGAGCAAAGAGGATGTGATACAAGCGAGCGTAACATGTTCAAACCACCTGGATCATATGAAGAAGAACAACACCGTAATTATTCCTTTATGAGATTTTATAGTAAAGGTTTGATTATGGGCTGATAAATTTAGGTGGGTCAGATCATTTGCTTTAGATTTGTAATTCTTTTGAAAACTGCTTCCACCAGTTAACCAGCTGCAGGGTGATGATGTGCTGCAAATATCAACAACAGTGATATTTTAAATACTTGCATGATGATATATTATAATGAAATCACACATTAGAAAGCTTTCGCAGTCCTCACTTCCACTCAAACACGCACACGAAGGTGCACATGGGTGAGGGGATCGATGTGTCTGAAAAGCTCTCACAGCGTCAACCTTGATTAGATATAATGAGACTAAACTACGAGTCCACTTATCTGATGAAATGACTCACAGATTCACCTTGTGATGAATACTAAGTACAGAAATCGACTTTATACACAAGTCGACTATATGCAGGGGCACACTCCGTAGCTGTGTGTGCGTACACAGACGCTTCCACACACATCATGACCGGCCAGATCAAACTTCCAGAGTCTTCAAAGGGCCTTTGATCACCTCTTTCAAAACCATCTCGGTAAAAAATAGCAGCTGATAGCAGGTCTGCAGTTGCAGCCTAGAAGGAGGTTGTGGAAAAATCCACAAGACTGATCTTTTATTTGCACTCAGTTCCTTGCCTAGTCATAACAGACTGAATGTGTAACATTAATGTATAAATCCAAGTGAAATATTGCAATAAATTGTCACCACTTTCGCTACTTCAGCCGTTAAGTAATTTGCTCATTCCAGAAATCCCACAACTGCTGTAGAAAGTGTTCAATTTTCCTAAGTGTGGCAGCGGGTGACCTTGACACCTGCCAACTTCTCCGTCAGGTAAGTTATGTTTGTAGTTCTATTCAGCTCAGTTTTTCAGAATTACATGATGAACAGGCTACAAAATTGTAAAAGATGATGAGTTTCGAGTATATGAGTGCAAAAACATGTGACTTGTACAAACACACATGGTACAAACTCAGGTAATAATAATTTTCAAATGCATTCCTACATACACAATTCTAAATTCCTATTCCTAGCTTTATTAGCATGTAAAATTACTTACATTTTCTTACTATTGTGACCCTGAATCATTTAATCAATTCATCTCGAAAAAAAATCTAAAAAGAACATGTAATTACACACCTCTGTGCAAAAAGGGACACTCAGCTGTGATCATTTCTAATTCTCCCCTTATTAAGTGTGATCTGAGAGCCATCTTGTTCCCTCCTTTTTCCTCCATTTCCATGAGAAGTGGATGTACAAATGTCACTAAACATGTTGAAACCAAAGCTTGCTATATCTGCAGTTCACTCATGTCTCTGGGACCTTGAGGAGCCGCGACGTCGTTCATCTCAACACACATTCATCGGTAATTAAGCATCTTCACAGCTACGACACTTACTGCAGGTTGCATCAGCCTCGTCAGAACCGTCAGCGCACTCTGGCTCGCCATCGCAGCGCCACCGGGCTGGAACGCACTGGCCGTTCTTACAGGTGAAGTCCGTAGTTGCACATGTATTCTTTGCTGTTGAGGATAACATCATGTTAGAAACACGACAACAACAACAGAGTTCAGTCATTTTCAACCTTTTAACACACTTCAGGTGTAAAATGATGCGAAGTATTCTTTGCTCTGATGATTTATTTGGCACCTTGGAGCTGATCCTGAAGCATAAATCCAGTTCGACAGGTCAGAGCATCGGAGTGGGTGCTCTCGGGGTATTTGAGCTCTTCGGGAGTTACTGTGCAGCAGCAGCCATAGTAGGAGCATCCACTGTATGCAAAAGCAGGGCAACTATAGAGTACGTCACATACGATCAGGACTGCAGCCATCCAACCGATGACGAGGTTTTCTTCTACAACCATCACAACCTAAAGTCTGTGCAGAACCCACTTCGGATTCCAGAAGTTTCTTTTTACTCAATAACTGTCTCCACACATGGGCAAACACCACTACACTTGAGTCCATCATAGCAAAAGTTGGGGGAAAAAAACAAAAAAAAAAAAAACAATTTGAGTTGCTGGGAAAGAGGAAAGCACTTGCTTGAACCCGGTGGCAATGACTTTAGCCTGACCATGATGAAATATACTGTATACAAAGGTGGGGGTGGGTGGGTGACAAATGGCGAGAGTGTGTGTATGAATAATGCTGCGAGCGTTCTCTGGTGCCGTTTGTGCTAAGGTGATTCCTCCTGATCAGCAGTGAAAGTAACTGTGAGCTTCCATTTTGCTTCATTGAAGTGCAGCGCTGCTGCGGATCACCTCCCGGACCATTCGTTTAAAGCAGGTGAAACTGTAACTACAGCTCATCCTTATTACATGGTAACCAGGCAGCTCCAGTACTTTTCCTACAAAGTGCACTGGTGTCCAGCCACTCAAACTTCACATCTCAGCTACCTAAGGTGGGATTGCAGAAGAAATTTGCCTGTCATGTTGTTGCTTCTCCTGTTATTCACTTTATTTCAGGTGAATTTGCAGTTTTAATGGTGATTAGGTATTAGGTGAATGTTTACTATGGCCATGACTTTTTCAGCCCTGATGATGTGCTACAATAAGCCCCATCCAGTATGTTGTAAATGTACATCAGCTTCTAGGTGTGCGTTTGGCCTTGAATAGTTTATTGTGCAGATAAAAGCTAATGGCTGAAGTACTGAACAGCAGACGGGCGCTGGCAGCATATCTGTGGTGGTGCCGGAGCTCGCTGTATTTGTATGTATGAGGAAAATATAACTGACAAGCACACCGGGACTTTTAGTGCAGATTATTAATTCTGAGAATAAAAGAGGGAGAGAAAGTCTTAAAGCGATGGAATTGAAAAAGGTGTAGGCCTAGAATAAATAAAAAAGCGTATCCCTGGGGAGCACAGGGAGAGCCGAGCTAGAGACAGAGGTAAACAGACAAGATGAGGGAAAAGGATTATGGGTGCAGCAGTAGAAGACAAGGTTAAGAAGGATGCAGGGGTGGTGTGTAGTGGACTGGAATCACAACAGAGGGAGGAAATCCTCTTCCTCACCTCAAACACAAACATACTTTACATCCCCCACTCTGCTGAACATCATCTTTCCCTCCATCTCTGCCTCCAGCCTGATAACAGAGCAGCAGCAGATCCATAGTGGAGGTTAAAACAGACATCTGCCCGGATTATTCTTCACCTCTAAGATCCCAACAGCGGTCACTATAATCCCATTCAGTTCAAGTGGGTTAGGGTGAAGGTATTGTGGACAATATCCAAACCCCAAATGAATTCAATAAAACCTGACTGCAGTTTTCTACAATCCCTTCAAAAAACTCACAGTGCTTATCTTGTGGACAATGACAGAATTAATGTGATTTACCTTCTCTTCTCTACTGTGCAAAAAGTCCATAAGTGAATATTAAAAATGAAACCAACAAAAGAGCAACATCTAATCTAAATGCTGAACAACATCACACACAATGGAATATGTGGATATTCAGTGCACCTGCTCCAAAAACACTGCAGAAAAAAACCTGGCCGAAAGGAGCCACACACACACACAAACACACACACACACACCCAGCAGCTGCTTACATTTACATTAAGATGCTCTGAAAGGGGCCGTGCAGATGTGTCATCCATATGGAACAGCCCAAACTGTCTGTATGAGCTCAGAGAGGGAGCACGTATGTGTACATACGGTACCGGGGAACCTTTACCGATTCTACACACCAGGATGAAAAGGCTAATAAAATATAAACTTAAAGAGGTTTATTGCCTTGTTTTAACCATGGAATGTTCACATCATGATTTTATTCATCAGCAAATGAATAAACATTAATATTTAACAGTCATTAATAACATAAAAATATTTGGGGAATTTGGGGACAGTTGGACAGTTTGTACCAGACAGGATCCACAAATCTGCCACGTTAAATGAAATGTGGAGACTTTAATTAGTAAAAGTATAAACAAAACAAATAAAAGAAAAGTATAAACTTGAAAATGTGCCCAAACAAAAGGTTAAGTGTACACTTTCTTT
>BJFM01001237.1:79990-87490 GCA_016586285.1 Arothron firmamentum | reverse complement strand
CTCCTGCTGGGCGAATGACTGACGTGCAGACGTAAGGTACCCCAACCCAGCAACAAAGAGGAAAAAGCCTTTCACGAGAAAACAACATTCCCGCTGACTGTATGAATCTACGCTCCCCGAGAGTCTTGTATTTCCCCTCTTTTGACCCGGCACTTCCACCGTCGCCATTCAAGTCCCAAACCCGCACACATGCGGCGTTCCGCTCGCCGCCTCACAAATGACAAATTACTTCTGGGCTTATTATCAAAAATCAGCGCTGGTTAGAGGGAGTGGTCGTGGAAAGGGGGGCAGGAAGAGGGGCTGGGGAGCCAAACAAAGCCTTCTGAGCATCCACAGATAAAGAGAGACACACATTTCTCCTGGCACAGACCATCCAAAAGAATCCATTTGGATCACAATTGGCTGTCAGTTGGAGGCGAGGCTCAACCCCACAAAGGTCAAAGACTTAAAACATGTTTTTGTGCATTTGCTTGGACAGCGTGCGTTTTGCTTCTTTGTGATTAAGCTCAAATGTGTATAAAAGAGGGGAGCTAATATTTGCCAAGGTGACAAAAACAAATGCTGAGATCTGCTTTTGTGCAGCGCTCCAAGCTTTGTGTGGTGACTGTGGAACACGATTATGTTCACCCCAACCCCACCCCTCCCCGTGTTCTCCCAGCTGAACAAACCACTGTACCCAGTCATTCCCCTTTGTCTGCTCCCTCTAGCATCCTTTGCACTATGGCTCTTTGCCTCCTTTCTTCTGGTCCTCCCAACCAGGCAGTTGTGTGTTGTGACACATGGACAGTTTTAAAACTCATTAAGCCCTTTCTTGACTCTTTACCTGTTAGAAAATACATTCAAAAAATAAATACTAAATAAATACTTAGTGAAAAGGCTGGTCGACCTTATTTTTGCATAAGTGTTAAGGTAAAAGAGTCATTGATTTTTCTGCAAGTGAGCTCCTGTTTCCCGAACCAAACTGCACGTCCTCCCTGTGATGATCAGTGTTGTTTCTGCCATTCCCCCAGTGCTCAGCAGCATCTTCAAATGTTTTGGAAAACCAGCTTATTGGGTGAGGAGCAGATGATGATGTTGCACTGTGCATTAGTTTGCCTGGAATTAAAAATGTAAAAAAAATCAAACTCTGTAGGATATGTACGCGCTCGGTTTCAGAAATTAAGGACTAAAGCACATTTTCACCGTGCACTGTTCAGAAAATCCAATTAAGGCCTAAATGTCCCGACACTGATTATCTGAAACAATGACTCCACTTTTTCCTTGGCCCCACAAATCTGCTGGATTTGGGAACATTATGGGAGGAAAGGGGGGAACAATTTGAAAGCCTTTGTTGAAGCTTATGAATCATCTTTCTTTGAAAACTGGCCATATGAGCTCATCCGTCTACTGTAATCTCAGGACATCTCGGCACAGAAGGGAAGAACTTCTGGGAGCAGTTCTGCGGTAATTAAATTGAGATGTGTGGTTAAAAGTGAAAATTATTCAGTGATGTGATGTGGTGAGGTTGGTTTGTCCATCCAATCCACCATAACTAGACTGAACACTGGGCTCTACTCAACCATATATTCATTTAAAGGCTATATATTTACTGTGCTGTGGCTTTTAAGTTAGTGTTATAGATCACCAAACCTTCTAAAAACCCGAAAACAAAAATATGCATTTTTCAGCTAATTTCCTCTGCAGGCATTTGCTCATTTAACATAGCGGGGATATTTATGATAGAAAATTTACCTTTCATGTTTCTCTCTTTTGGGTAATTTGTTTAAATTTACCGCGGGGAATTAGGGCAGCATTTTCCTTGTGAGGATTTCAACCCTGATTTCCATAAATTAATTCAGGAGATGAATCAAATTAGCATCAAACAGCGACGCAAAACTAATCAACAAGGCCGTAGCCACAGATGAGGACAGTTTTGGACAGAAGTGACCTAAAGTTACCTCTCACTGTGTGGCTCTGTTGAATGGTGTGGTAGCAGTGGGCACATTTGTGCAATAACCTCTTTCCCATTTCCTTTTTATGCATGCTTCCCAGTCACCTAGGTGTATCCACGGATACCCAAACCCACTGGAATACAAATACGACCCAGACACTCGCCTCTCAGCCCTATTACTACACACGCACACGCACGCACGCACGCACACACACACACACACACACACACACACACACACACACACACACACACACACACACACACACACACACACACACACACACACACACACACACACACACACCAATCCCAAACCACGCTGTCTTCTGTCTGCTCGGCTGCCTCTCATACCATTCCCCCTTCATTAACAGCTTCAACAGGCAGTCACGGGGGAGTACAGAGGACAACTGTGGGGAATCTTTCTTCACTTTCACTTCAAAGATATCTCAGAATTTAGCTGGAATAAATTACAGTCTGTGCATTTAATCTGACTAAAGTGGCCCTGACATCAATCCATGTACGATAAAGTGCTCGCTGATGACGCCTTGTTTTTCAGATGGGTAAAATCTAAATCTGTTGGATTTTAAGTGTGTGTGTGTGTGTGTGTCTGTGTGTGTGTGTGTCTGTGTGTCTGTGTGTCTGTGTGTGTTTGTGGGGTGCCCTTGGACTGCAATGAAAAACCCCAGAGAGGGTTGATGAAAGGGCTCCCAGCAGGTACTCCTGGCCAAACAACACAATGGTGGAATAACTACCGTCCATCTTAGCCAAAAAGTAGTGCCAGGGGGGAGGTGGATGAAGGGCAGCGGGTGGGCGCCTGTTGGTGGTGGGGTGGGCAGGTTTCAGAGCCAGCAGTGTGCGGGCACGGCTTTTCGATAGTAAAGAACAAAACCAACCTCTTCATGGCCATCCAGCAATGCAAATTGGCCTTGATCAAGGTTTCACACTCGGCTTCCAGCAAACAAAGTGCAAATGCCGGCTCTTTGGCTGGAACCTGAAGTCTTCTGTCCTCCTTCAACTGGCAAACACATTCACTCTCACAACCCAGTCGCATTCGGACGCACACAGGCCATTTTCATCCAGACTAATATTCTCTTCCGATCCAGGCCAGGCCCATCCATCTACCCTCGGGCTGTTCTGATCCAGAATCCCGCAGGGAAACGTTTCATTAAGCCCCGCTTCAAACACCTCTGATAACAGCCATCAAAGTCGTCTGTGCCAAAGGGCTATGACAGGTAGGGCTCAAAAAAATGCGCATACATGTGGGACAAAGCAACAAAGAAAGGAAGTGGTTGCGTGCCAAGAGTTGCAGCCACTGCATTTGTGTCTACTACAGATGCATTCAATATTTCAGGTGCTGCTTCCTTTATGGTCTGTTTCTGCAACCAGCATTCTGGAGATAGGTTTAACCCTTTGTTTTAGTGAGACAAAGACAGAGCTCTTCTGTGACTGCCCCGGTGTCAAGAATGAATTTAACATATCAGCAGATCAGAATAGTGCCCATTTTACCATTTCTGATATTATTCTCAATCACCGATTCTTCCATTACCCCCTGATACTGAGAAGGGATTTATCAGTTTAAATGTTAATTTCAAATACCACACAGCTCATCTCCATTTATTTTGATCCTTTCTAAATAATGGCAACAATATTGTCCCAACCATTTATCATTTGTCTGTTGTTATTTTTTCTTAGTTTCTTCCTTATTAAAGATTCTATGGAGGCCTTGGTGTTTAATATTCTTTAGAGTTCTATGAACAGGACAGGCCTGCAATCAGAATGCAAAGAAGTCCTCTTTCAGGCAGCTGGAAGAGTAGTGGTGGGGGGGTTGAGACAGCTAAGGCTTGTCTACCATGTAAGCAAAGCTTTAAACATCACTTTTATAATTTGGCAAGAGGGCGCAGAGGAAGGGGGCCGTGTGCTGAAGATCTTTAACAAAGCTTTGGTGGCATGAAAGCCATTTATAGACGTTTGTATGGAGCTGTGGCTGTGAGTGAATACCCCTCTGATTTACTACAAGGGGAAAAAAGTGTGAATGTTGCTTCTGAACATGTCAAAGAATAAAACAGGGAAGAGGAAGCTGCGTTGACAGTAGGAACAAAGCAGCTAAAGTCAGGAGAAAGTGAGCTTTTCCTCAGAGCAAAGTCAGCACCAAAATATGTGTAAGTGAATGTAAACTCCTCAGCTAGTTAGTGAAAAGCAGGTGAAAGGTTTTGGGCCATACATTCTAGAGTTTCAGGTTTTAAAAGTAATTCTCACAATTGTAAAGGCTTAATGCATTGCATTGATAATTTCATTAAATATCTACATCACAGTTTTGTAATAACCCCATGATTGCTGCTCTGAATTCCCTCTGCCCTTGCTCAGAACTGTATCCACCACCTCTTATTCATTTTCTCTCTCTGCACACTAAACAACCTCTTTATGTGATGCATGTCACTGAGATTGCCTAGCTGAAGCTTTCAGGCCTGATGGATAAGGGGCTCACAGGAACCGACTAGGCCCTGATAGAGGTATAGCGAACTGAAGGGAGCGTGTGCTCCAGCCCCCTTTAGCACCCAAGAAGAATAATTTACAGCTCTACCACAGTTGATTTCCCTTACTACATCTAAAGGCACTCAGACCAAACGCCACTGCGAGTGGACTGTAGAAACACACGCCAGGAGCTGAAAGGCAGAGCAGTGGTTGGTTTTATCATCTATGGATGCAACTGTCCAGAAATAAAGCTAAACTTCTACATATTTTATCGATATTATGGATAATGTATTCAAATCTTGGTTGATTTTCATGTATAACACGTGCATACAAACACTTTAAATTAATGACTGAACTAAGATCCACCTTTATCTGTCATACACTGTGAAGCTGAAAGAGTCACATCTTAATGACTCACTCCAGGTTTCCTAAATGCATGGTTGCAACATGTTCAACACCCCGCTGACTTTTTCATTTATTCCACATAAAAGACGTACTTCTCTCAACAGACTACACAAACCACAGCACAACACACACACACACACACACACACACACACACACACACACACACACACACACACACACACACACACACACACACACACACACACACACACACACACACACACTTCCTCCAGTTGGGCAAAAAAAGAAGAGATTAGCTCTGACATCTGTCTCGGTGTGTATTGTCCTCATCTCATTTGTATGGAACCTAATATCACCCTAACCTTTACGCCAGGCGCTTCTTCGATTGCATCAGCATAAAACTGCCTCTGTGGCAAGCCAATTATCTTCTCGATTGTACCACAACACTGCCTACACCACCGCTGAATGCACCAAACAACCAACAGGGCTGGGAAAATGACAACTCTGGGGGAGAACAATGACATATGAGAGGAAAATCTAATTGCGTATGTAATCAAAGCTCTCCCACTAAACAGCGCATGAGGCTGTGTTTTTGACACTGTTTAATCCAACCCCACATTAACCCAAGTGCAAATATGTATGAACTCTGAAGCAAAATTCTATTTGCCTTTTATTCATTATTATTAAATAGCAAAAAGAGCAAGATGAGTGGAAATCATGGGGATGAGAGAAAAAAGAAGGTTTAATATTTGCTGCGTGTTTATAAGCCAGAAATATCTGTCTATCCAGATTAATTTTGACCTTTAAATCTTTCAGAGATAAAAAAAAAAAACCCTGACAGTCGTGTTAAAATTGTTGAGTTGAGGAGAAAGAGGAAACATTATCAATGATGGCTCCACCCCTCCATCAGTCCATCACACAACCACACAAACGAACACATGGATTTTTCCAAACTTCAGTGAAGCATGGAACAATCCCCTTTTCAGCCTTTATATTCCTGCAGAAAGCCTGTGGATCCTAACTGAATTACGTGGAGTCACGGGGGGGCAGAAGAAGCATCCCAACCTGGATAAAGCGCGACAGACGTGGAATTTTGATTTAAGAGAGGGGAGCAAAATATCCAAATTGCATCCATGCTGTCCAGGCTGACTCAAAATCAAAGAATTTTTATACAGAGACATCTTTAAATGGTCCCAGTGATACAATTTAAAGATGTTTTGTTTATAAAATGTGTGTATAACACCATTCTGCACACTCCCGGGTTTTATTGTGAATAATTCACATGCTCAGATTTTACTTTAACTATTGACCTTAACCATATTACCATAAATACAAATTAGCAATGATCTAATATTGGCTGAGATGACAGTAAACTTTGGGACATGATGGATGTTCTCATGGTGATGCTGTGAGGCTTTGGTCAACGAGAGGAAAAAAATACACCACTTGGTGAGAAAAGATAACGCAGTGGAAGCAGAGTGAAAGAAAAGGATGTGGAGGGCTGAACTGTGAACTGCTTTCCATTTTCTCAAACACAGAGCAGCCATTGTTCACTAAAGGTCTTTAAGGCTGTGCATCAGTCTGCCTCAGCCCTTCCACCCCAAACAGGCTGACAACTATAAGCTTGAACTCTGAGATTAATGCTGTCCCCTTCTCTCTCCCTAACATGGGCCCTAGACTTTATAAAGGGCCTCCTCCCCATCATTTAGCCTGGACATCCACACATAAGCAGATCCCTCAGCAACTCTTTGGCAGGAGAACACAGACCAGACCCACGAGATGTAGTTTCAAATGCTGGAGATGACTGTGTGGAAAGGCTGAAGGGTGGTGTCTTTCATAAATCACAGTCTGTTAAACTTGATGAACAATTTAAAGCTAAAATAACAAAGAATTTTGTCAAAACCTTGCAGTCTTCACAGGGCAGTCTGTACAAAGAACTTATTATATATATAGAATATATAGCACACGGCTTTGTGACAGATATCAATGACAGCAGGCTGTTTCGGCAATAAGTACCTCTAATGGCAAACATGGAGATAAGCTTCGGTCTGACACAGCTTTGTGAGACAAATGGTCTCATTATTGCTGATTAAAAGTAGGTGGAGAGCAGTTTATCTAGAGCAGCCAATAAGAACCATTATCTCTGGCTACTTAAAAAATAAATTCTACATAAACACAATTTTCTTTAAGGATTTCTGACTTAAAATGATGAACAAAGCTTAACTTTTACTCTTCACATGTCACAGATGGAATCTCTGTTAGCCGAACACACAGTAAAAGCTCAAAGATGCCATGTTTGCAACAATTGCCGCGACTGATGTTTTGCGTCGTAAATATAGGTTGCAGTGAACTCAGTGCAGGAGCAGCTGAGGGAGAGGTTGCATAAAGGTAGGATGCTGCAACAGAGAGAGAAAACACACCAGCCCCTCTGTAAAGAATCCAGAGACAAACATATGTACGGAACCTGATCGTACGGAACCATTCAACACATAATTGAGTGTGCATTAAAATACTTTTTCTCTAAATGGAAGGTGACTTCAACCTTGCAGCTCTTCTATACTATACTTTGTTTGGCTTTAAGCCTCACAGAAGGCAAAGAAAATCCTGTTTCAATGGTCATTTCATACAGTGCAGCTGATTCTGGACCAGCCAACTGCTCATATGTCTGACAGTTGGAAGATTTCCTGACAACAAAAAAAAAATTGAGCTGGCCATCGTGGATGCCCC
>BJFM01001237.1:65417-79968 GCA_016586285.1 Arothron firmamentum | reverse complement strand
CACACACACACACACACCACTGAAGAGTTTTAACCACGGAGACACAACATGTCACATTCACAGGAATCACACCCCAGATTGACGGGAACAAGATGTCTGAAATCTTTTCAGCGCGCTAATAATGCATTCGCAAACTTCTGGATCGTCTCCGCTAAAAACTAGAGGGAATGGACTGTGATAATAACAAAAAAGGTGATAAAGTTGAAGAACACACGTTTGTTTGCATATTAATATGAAATCTGTCAAGACAGGTATTATATACGAAATAGATTTACATTAAAGGTACAATGAATCTGCAAAGTGTGAAAAAAAACAAAACATATGAATGGTAAATATAGAGTAACTAAAATATTTACCCTGGCAGCGGGATAGCCGCTTTGCCCTAGAAACTAACAGAGAAATGACTCTACACTAAAAATGCCAATTAAAAAAAAATTTAACTAATAGTATAACAGTGTTTGTTGGTTTAAAGTTCACATCAAATTGTCAGAGTCTCTGAGCAACAACATAAGTCATATTATCTTGGATTAATATAATACATATCATTGTTATTATTACCTTGTTAGTGAAGATTATTCTGAACTCATAAACTACTGAAAATGTGACTGCTGCATATGGCACCAACAGACAGACTACATAGTAAACGATCCATGACCCAACAAAAGCTGCTTTACCTCTGGACGGGTCAAGACCAAATGTGAACCTTAATTTATCCACCTCGCCAAACAAAACAAACAAACAAACAAAAACCCTAAATCCGTCATTAATTACACAAAGGCGGATCCACCATGACCGTTCATCCTCAGGCCGGAACCATACTGGAGCCCAGGGGGGTTCACCAGGTCAGAGGTGAACAGCAGGTATTATTCTGGGCTTGGCACCAGGGCCCATTTCCCTGCAGGGGCACCAGGAAGTGTGCGGCACCACACAGGCAACAGAACGCCAAAAAAAATTTTTTTTTTTTTAAATACAACATTATTAAAATAACATTATTTGGAAAAACAAGACTGAAAAACTTAAAGAAAAAAAAAAAAAGACAGTGAAATCTTCATTTTGAACAAATTATTTTCATTCCACGTTTTAATGAAGCGACTTCAGACGGACAGGAGAGCGCCAAAATGACGGACTTTGATCACATCTCGGCTCATTCATTTCGTCATCTGCCATCACTGTGAGCTCTTGGAGGCTGACAGCTGCCCCTTTGATGTAAAAACATGCCCTTTGGCAAATATACGGCACTGTGGAGAGCGCTGCTCAATTATCCAAAAACATTTTCTTCATGCACTTTCATCACACCCAGAAAAGACAAGCAAGGTGAGAGGCACGCTTTAAAGGATCGGCGCTCATGCTCAGATGTGATGGTCGATTGATTGAGATGCGGCTTCAAAAGAACGTCCGCCCAGAGCAGAAAGAGTGTTTTTTCATTGTTTTGTGCATCATCCAACAGAATGATTTATAGCATTTCAACAGGCTGCCAAGCAAACATTAGCTCTGGACTCTTTCTTTGAAAATGACTCAAACTGCTGAACCGTCCAAACCAACGTCTGACTCCATTTGCACTTGATTCTGCTTTTTAGGAATCTTATAATTTTATTTCAACTTTTCCTCACAAAAGAAAAACATGATGGAAACAACAACTGGCTCTATATTTTGCCACCAGCTCGGCAGAAATTTCCTCCGCAGAAGGCTGAGACGCAAATCTTGTGCCTTCGTTCTTTCTCCCAGATCGCTGGGATCAAAACCATCTTTTCCTGTAGAACCTGTGCAAACAAATCTCTTTACTACGCTAATCATGTCCATCTCATCTTTACTTAAGACTGCCTGCTTCATGTGCTTGATACCCCATCTCATTACGCCGTACAGTATTTCCGGCATCGGCAGGAGGCAGCTTACAGAGCTCAGCTCCATCGATCCATCTCGGAGATGCTTAGACACGCCTGCGCCGAGGAGAGGCGGCGCGGCCGAGCAGCCAGGCGTTCACTCAGAGTGAGATGTGGCCTTCTTCCTCAGCAAGGTAATGATAGCAGTGAAATCTCATTTCACGTCTCACTGCCGTGTTTGCAAAAGCGCATCAGCAGAGGCACATCCCCGAACATGGGCCCCGCGCTGAGCTCAACCTGTCTGGCTGCGGACCCGTCCACAAAAGAGGGGGAGAGAGAGAGAGAGAGAGAGAGAGAGTCAGCAAAATGAAACGTCACGGAGCACGGCTGAGCGCGACCGTTCCAGGACAAACGTTGACAGCGTCTACTTCGTTGGTTGCTAATAGGTTATCGATCGCAGAGGCAATGCATCCAGTTTTCCTTCGTGGAAGTCGTCTTCATCCATGTGGGTGAAGTAAAGCCAGATTGGATCACTCAACCCGAGAAGCTGTTGTTCCTTCCACTCAATCCTGCTGGTCAAGGACCAACGGCAGCTCCCTCAGCTGTGTTTTCCTTCTAAAAGGCTTTTCAGACATTGGGACTCCCAGACAGACAGACTTTAGCAACTATGACATCATAATCTTTAATCAGTGTCGATATACTGACAAATAGTTTTATCTTTCACGTTAACTGTGTAAAACTCCTGAAATATAAGGTCAATATCACCTCACTTCATTTACGTACAGAATTTTCATTTTCTACACTACCAAATTCTTGCATTTCTCCGTTTTAAATGTTCTTTTCTCCTTCTCACATTATTACTTAGATCCACTTTGTAGCTGGCACCCACACTCTCACACACACACTCACAGTCATGACCCGTAATAACCTCTCTTTTCTGTAAATCCGTGCACACACAGATTGGACCATGGAGTCTGGTTCTTGGCCTCACTTGCTGTGCAAATGAAGGTCTTGAGGAATGTTTTCCCATTGTAAGCAGCCAAAGTGTGTTTGCTCTTGCCAGCACTGGGTGGCTGATTAATGGAAGTCCACCGAAACAGCTTTTCTCCCCTCTGTGCATCTGTGTCTTGTGGTTAGGGGGCTATGTATTTGCCTGCAGCTTCTTCCCCTTCTTCCAGCTCACAGACTGAGTTTTTTTTTCATCTTCCATCATTTAATAGGAGGCAATCTGCTGTCTGATGACTACATCCATCCCTGTATGGAAATTATGGCTTATCTCAGAAGCAAATTTAGGCTCAGTCCATCAATTACTGCACACACTCGTTATATATGTATATACCTGTATTTAAATTTAGACCTGGTTCCTCTATTTCCTATGAATGATTTAATACAAGAATATTTCATACTTCTCCTTGTTGGGATGAACAGTTTT
Source organism: Arothron firmamentum (assembly GCA_016586285.1). Classification (NCBI taxonomy): domain Eukaryota; kingdom Metazoa; phylum Chordata; class Actinopteri; order Tetraodontiformes; family Tetraodontidae; genus Arothron; species Arothron firmamentum. The sequence continues at coordinate 76,716 of BJFM01001237.1, read as the reverse complement.
GAGCACAAAAATGTGAGTGAAAGTGAAAATTGCAAAAAAAAAATAAAGAAAGATAACAATAACTTCCCAAAATTACAGCATATGAAGTATGGTCCATCTCAACCAGGACTAAATACAAAACAGTGCCGTTAAAACGCTGCTATTAAATGTTTTAAGTGTAACACATTTCTAAAGGGCCTCTGCTGACGTACTGAGGGAATTTGTGATCAGGCTTTAAGATATATCTCTCCCTCAAACAAATACATTTAAGAAAAATCCATGGCATGTGCAATCTGTGTTTCACCTAAACAACGAAATGCCAATTCAAGTTTCAGAGAAAGTCAAATTTGAACAAAGAAATGATCATTTTCCATCACAGGATTCTGTGATCCAGAATCCTCCACTACAGCACTGGGCTACAGAGCCGACTTAAGTTCTAGGGTAAACAATATAGGTGGTGAAACGCTAATCTCTGTACATCCCCATGCCACGGTAGAAGATCCCTTGATCCAATCCCTCCTTCACTTCCCATGAACGTCCACGATAAACGTTAATCTCCTGCCATCTCTGATGGGATGATCTCATAGTGAAGTCCAATTATTCCAGTGGTAAAGAGATTACACGTAACATGCAAATCCCCTCTCCAATCCTGTGACTAGGTACATTACGAGGTAATTCCTCTATTATTCCCACTGGTGGAATATATGGACGGGTCTTCACGCCGTCTCCTCTGGTTGTGACAAAAGGCTGTACTTTGAGGTCACTGCGCAGCAAAACTCGAATAAATTTCACAAACTTCTGCATTTGCCGAAAAGGTGCTATTAAAGCAGCTGCAACTGAGATTAAGGTCAAAACAGTGCAAGCGTGTGCGCATGTGTGTGTATTTGGATACACATGCATAAAAACACATGCGTAGGCAGCAGTTAGTAGGCCACTAGGTCCCTCAGGAGTTGCTGAGAATCACCATCATTGCCATATGAAGACCTGGGCCAAATCAATGTTTCATTATTACTTCTTAGTATTACAGTCTAAGAAAAAATAAAGTGTTATTTTTTTTGGTACCACGAGGTCACTTAATCCATGCAGGGAGAGGTTGTGGGGGCTGTGAAAGAGGGCCAGGCCGGGCGAAAAGCCTTTGAACTCTGCGTGGCCAGGAGGCTGACGGCAGGGGAGAGAACTGCTGCGACCTTGACTCGGCATTGTGGTGCCCATCAGCAGAGATCAGTGTATGAAAATGCAAATCCACACTGGTACGTTTGTGTGTGTGTGTGTGTCTGCATACTGTCACTGTACAGCCAATTCAGGCTCCCTTGGAGGGTGGAAACAGTCACCCAGCATCCACTCACATACTCACACCTACGGGCATCAAAGCCAGCCAGGTAACCAGCGGTAACCAGCGGTAACCATCATAGGGGCAGGAGTATGTTGGCATACTGTGAAGTGTTCAAGCCAAAGAAAGGATGCTTTCATCTTTAGTTCGAGCTGCTCCAGGATGAATTTACATAAATGGTTGGTAAGGTACATGTTCAAACATGCAGTAAATGGGCAACTCGTTTTCACTGGTGTTGCATGCTCCAGGCTTTCAATCCGTCTTAATTCTGTGCCTGCATGTTTCCTTCATCTTCTATCTAATGATAACATGGCTCTGCTTCAGCAAAGCTAGCGATGGACAGTTCTTTATCCAGTACGGATGAATAAAGACATCATTATCTGGCAGGAAAACAAATGCCCCATCATCACGTTTTATGAGCGTGTGAAGAAATGAGCAGTGACAGCGATGTATGCTCTTTATGGTGCGTCTTAAGAGGGGATGTGAGAGAACAGGACCAGGAGAAATGGAGGGAGAAGTATAAAAAGAGGTAGAGAAGAGGATCCTGTAACAATACAAAACAGACAGGTGGAACATTGAATGTATCCCAGGAAAAGTAATTTGTATTATATCAAGATTAGTAGACCATAAAGTCTCCTCATTTCCCTTCTGTCAGATTTTGCAGCACATCTCTGAGTCTCCTTTTCTCTTTAACAAAAGGCTGAAGCTGACTGGAGAAAGGAAACACAGAAGGAGACGACTCATCTCTTATCCTTGAATCTGCAAGATTATGGCTAATTAAGGAAAAATACATTTATATTTACACGTCAAATTTGGGATCAAATCTGCACAGTGAATAAAAAGCAGTGAAGCATAAATACATAAAGTCAAATGTAGAGATAGGATGCTAATTTTAGCATTAATGGTATTAATTATAGTATAAAAAGTGCTAATTTATCTACATTAAACCAGAGTAACAGCATTTAGTGTTAAATATATTCTGTAAAGTAATTCGTTAAAGAAAAAAAAACACCCGTTATTTCATTCAGAGGTTGGAGGACAAGGTCAGACACTGCACACGGCTGTATTTTAGCAGAATAAACAAACAAATACGCACACAGTCACACAAACAATAGTCTCTGCACGTGCAAACAGGCACTGTCTCCACTCTGCTTCCGCCTATGGCACTCCACTCCAGAAAAATTAAATTAAACACATTTGTCATTACGATGAAGAGAATAGTTCGGTGTTATGCAAGAGTGAGCGCTTAAGGCGCGGCACGAGGATTTCCCGTATGCTAATTCAACATCATTAAAAGTCATCAATAATGCATTTACCTGGAGTTGGTGCTACAATGAATTTCATAATGCTGTTTATAGTAGAAATGAATATTGCATGATGGCTTTTTATTGGCGAGGATGTAAAATGATGGTGGAGAGACAAACACACACACACACAAGCTTCTTTAGCTCCTAAACACATGCATCCAGGGGAATATCTAATGGCACACATCTCCACAAATTAGCAGTGAATTCGTAATGTGCACATGTACATCAGGCTACAGCAGTAATGCAGGAGAAAATAATTTAAATGTATGTAGTTGTTCTGGATGCTCCGCCCTCTGATTAGTCCTGAAATTGCTTCCTTTTTTGAGACACAACGTTGCTGCTTCACACACGTGTGCAAGGATTTTAATCACCCTCAGGGAATCGATGTCAAACTGCTGCTGCTGGAAGGGCTTCGGTGTTCAATAAGCCTCACGCAACAAACATCAAGACATCCAACGCCACCTTTAAACGCCACCTTTATCTAAATTTTGCATCCTGCAGGTACGAAGCAATTCCAGGATTGTCCTTAAATAGTGAATTGACCCTTTCATTACAGAGGAAATGAGAGTGCTCCTCATTTTCAGTCAGATGCAGAGGATTGTAAAGTTATTTCTCTGCACATGCAGTTCAGATGAGACACACGAGGACTTGGAGAGAAAGACTAAATGATGCAGTGAGAGATATATTCCAACATGGGATATGAGGTGTAGACTGCAGTCAAGCTAAGACGCTATAGGGAAGGCTCGGTGTGTCAGAAGTGGATCCTAAATGTTGGACTCGGTGCTTTTGTGTCAGCAGAGGTTTGTCTCACAGGCTGTGGGACTATCTGTGACTCAGAGAGCGCTTCACAGCTCTGTACTGCGGCAGCGTTACAGTAATCCTGTTTTTATTAAAGGAGAATATAAAAGGAAACCATTTGAAACAGGTCTAAGCCCGTGTGAGAGCACAGGATTTCATTACTGCAGCTCAGAGAGCGCGCACAAACGTGTGTGTGTGTGTGTGTGTGTGTGTGTGAAGGTGTGTGTGTGTGTGTGTGTGTGTGTGTGTGTGTTCTTGTACAGTACTTGCTACATACTGAGTACCAAAATACTTATTCTAGTAGCAAAGTGAGAGCATTTTTTTTGAAGTGAGGAGATTTTGGCTGGTCCGCACAACTTCAAAGGTCTGTTTGAGGGTTTAGACTGGGCTTTAAGGGTTTTTTTCTTTCTTTTTTCTATCTTTTTAAGTTGTTGAAGAAAACAGCCTGATTTTATGATATCAGGCAAAAACCAAAAAACAATGACGACCAGACTGAAAAGTGTATTAAAACTAGAGTGTGCAGGGTGGTCTTGGTCTTGAACTCTGTGCCTCTAATCTGGTCCATACTGGACATTCCTGAACTTGTGCCTTCATTTGCCCTCATTCTAAAGAAAAAGTAAAAGCACAAAAAAAGTAAGAAACAAATTCAAGAAAGTGCAAAAGAAAAGAAACTGTCCAGTATCCAGCCTGCCAGATTCATTGTTGTCTGCCCATTACCAGCAGGACTGCCCACCACTTCAAGCAGCTCTTATGCTGTTTACAGACCTTCATCTGGTCTGGTTAGGCCTGAGAAAGGCCTCCAGCCGAGAAAAACTTCAAGCAGGACTTGATGACAGCCTGTTCTCCTGAATGCACACAGCGTATTTTTGTCTGTCAGAGGCGCAGGAACCATCTATATGTATGAAAATAGTAAGAGCGAGGCGGGCTGGAGAGCTGAACACCGAAAAGGTAAAAACTCCACTTATCCCATGTAAACAGACTTTATTCGCTATAAGCAAAGCAAAGTGAGAAAGCCTTTAGTCAGCTACAGAGGGAAGAGGCTGAGGTGTGTGTAGGTGGAAAAAGGCAGCGACAACCCCATCAACATCTACAGGAGCAAAACACAGCCAGAGAGCTTGAACGCTGCACAGCCCACATGGAAACTTCCAAACACGAGCCTTCTGAGGGTGTGGACCCGGCGAATCCAGCAATTCACATTTGCTTTTATATCGCAAAAGCTAAGGAATAGACAGATCAGGTAAACTACAAACATGGCTACCAGATATCGACAGCCAGGCACACACGCATGACAGGAAATGCCGATATTATGGGGGAACACGTTAAACAGAAGGGCAGATTGAAAGCCGATACCTTCTGGATGAGTAAACAGTGAGGGTAATATGATTATCAGGGGCAGGCTTAGAGATGGGGGGGTTAGGAGATTAGATTTCTGAGTCAGCATTAAAGAGAAATTAACCCAACCCGATTAAATCAATTTAACAACCAGCCTTTGCTGCAAATATAAACAATATAACAACCCTAAAACTAAAGAATGTGGTTTAATAAGGTACCAGAAAGAGAAATAATTAGAGGTTTAGCTTTTATAAATAAATATAAATATGACACAAAGTACCTCAGATGATTAAGAACAAAGATTTCTGCTCCATCCTTTCTAAACGCTTCTGTGACCAAAGTCTCTTCATCACGGGAGGTGGGGGAAAAAATGCTAATACTTAAACGTAGTCACTCAGCGGATAAATGAGTTCATGTGTGGACGAGTGCAGTTTGACGCCTTGTTCATCACTGCATCAGACAGAGCGGACGAAGAGCCCGAGATCCTCCGACTGAAACACTTTAGTACTGTCAGGACAGCGAGCGAAAGGCCAGCTTACAGCAGACACCTGTTAATTTTTTAACATTAACCAAAGATGTTTCTGGATCGCTGCTGCGGCGGAGCTAAAGCAGGCGGAGAGAAGGTGGAAACATCAGATCAGGGATAATGCAGAAGCAGAAAGAGGTGAGAGTAACAAAAGACAACGACTGAGGAGAGGAGAGCTTTCATAGCAGATCAGAGGCAGCAGGAATGGCAACTCCGGTGATTTAACTAATACCGCGTGTGTTATGCTTCATGTGGCATGTACTGTGGAATGATACAGGATATGAAAGGCAGGATGGGGAATCTAGGCGCAAACAGGTTTCAGATTTCATTTTCACCTCTCCTGCTGGCTCTCTCTCATTCTCTCTGTGTGCCACACTTGCTTTTCATCACGCATCCTCACTCCCTGTGCAGGCTTGGTGATAAGTCATTATGCCAGATCACACTTGGGTAATTGGGCCATGCAAAGTAGAGTGATGTATGCGAGGGGAGGAGAGCCACATTGACCTGCATCTCTCTCTCCGTCTCTCCAAACCCATTAGCCACAGAAAACACTTATTTGCCGCACTTCTATTTAGAGTTTCAAAATGTAGACATTTCAGAACATAATCACTGTTATCTATCCATCTCAGAGTCCACAGGGGCCTGGAGTCTCATTATGCAGCTATGAGGACTGACAGTGTACAAGTGGTGATGCTGTGGATCCCAACATGTTCTTCTAACAATTTCCTCAATAATTTGCAGTAGCGATACTGTTATTTTCTAGCTTTTTAGTGCATAACTATGGTCAGGAAATCTTTCCGTTTCCCTTCAGATATCAAATGGCATCACTGTTAGCATTTCGGCCACTCCTAAACAGGGTTTAATGTTGTGAAGCCTTGAAAAAGTCTATCAACAGCTTGCTCTCAGCTTTGGATGTCAGCGCCTGAGGTTTGTGGTTGCTCATTTCCAAATCGACTGTGGAGATGAAGCCTTAAGCACAGAAGCTGGCACTGCAGCCTCACAGCGAACGACACACCTCTGCACGCCCAATTCTCCAAGTTGCAGTGAAGTCTGAGTCTCTCTGGGTTCATTTGTGGTGACATGTGGCTTAAAGACACGTTGGAGTGACAATTGAGGAAAATATCCCAAATCTACAGTGCCTAGGGATGGAATAAAAATAAAGTAATAATTTAAATATTCAAAGAAACACTTTGGTTAGATTGTGTGTGTGTGTGTGTGTGTGTGTGTGTGTGTGTGTGTGTGTGTGTGTGTGTGTGTGTGTGTGTGTGTGTGTGTGTGTGTGTGTGTGTGTGTGAGACTGAGTTTTTACATCCATGCAAATCTATTTTTCCTCGACTTCAGGTAAACCGTTTGAAGAGCTTCCATCGAGAGAAGTCACATTCCCAAGATGGACGAACAGATGGACAACACGAAAACACGGCGCCTCCGGCCAAGGTTATCGCAGCGCAGAGGCATGAAGAAGACACAGCAAGAAGCTCAGGGTTCAGCAGACCAGATGGAGGCTCCATCTACTGACAACGGTGTGAGTTTAAGTCCCGTTCATGGTCCATTATTCTCTCGTACTCCATTTCTCTCCGTCTCTTGTTCTTGTTCCACTCCGCTCTGCAAATGCCCTTAATGCGACTGGAGTAATGTGAAAGTATAAACTGCACTTTGAACATCAGACATCATCATCAAAGAAGAAGCGCCCTGCGGGGTAGTCGACAGAAACTGTACTGCTCATATGTGGGTTAGTTTTAAACAACACGCCTCATGACAGTTTGTGAAAATATCCTCATTTCTTTCCTTAAATGTCCTGCGGTGGGATTTCTCTGTGTTCGCTGTGTCTGTCGGGTTAAAAATGAGACCAGGTCAGAGGGCAAACAGCCATGTTCAGAGGTTTTCTTTCATTTATCACTGGCAACTTCAATGGATTCTTTAGATTTCAAAAACAGATTGTGCTAAATGAATGATGGTTGATAAAGATTTTTATTTATAAGATGTGCAGATGTTTGTGACAAACTCCCTGCAGAATTCTTCATTCAACACTTCATTTTTTAATTTTGTTAATCAAGAGACTTCCCCTCACCCTGCAACAGCCGCTCAGTCTGTTTAGCCCTTGAACCACAAAAGTGCATCATGCCATAAATTATGCTAATATTCTGAATACACAGGAGGAAGTCCCAACAAGATGGCCTGCATCAGCTTCTACCTGTTTTACATGCACACTTTTTATGTCCTCTGCCAAATTTTACGCTGTTTAATTTCCCCCACCCCCACATTTGATTTTCGCATATTTAATTTTGTGAAAAAAAAATCAGCACCTGCAGAAAGCTAACAAACACAGATTCTACTCCACCCATCCACACACACACACACACCTATAACACATGCATGTCATCCCATCTTAATCTAATCCATTAGTCATATTACGCAGATGTGACAGTTTATATGGACCAGACATCTCTATCCATAGACGCAGATGCTGAGTTCTCCACCTAAAACTGCAGCCAAAACAAACATTATTACATTATTATAGATAATTTACCGTCATGCCTGCACATACTGCAGATGTGTAGTTATATCAGCATAACATCTTATTAGAAATCCTGGTGCTGAAGTGAGATTCTGTAAGTTCCCAGGCCCAGCTGAGTGGCTGTGACGGGCACGGGGCCCTAGACAGCCGCTGTAATGGCATTTTCCCAGCGAGCAGCAGAACGGCGTGTTATTTTCTTGCACGGATGGTGAGCCTGCAGATTTAGAAAGGCTCGAACAGGCATTCCAATTCAAATCAATATTCTCACCAGAGGTCATTCGGCTAGTAGACACGAAATGAGATGGAGAGGAGAAACGACTGTCTGCGGGCTCCGATTTCAGCAAAGCGCTCGACACAAGCGTTAACTCTGATACGGAGCAATTGTTTCGTATCGCTGTGCGGCCCCTGTTTTTGCCATGGATGAACAACCAAAGACTGTACCCATGGAAGAGCATTTAGCTGTCCCTGAGTTGCAGAATTGCATTAAAATAATTTAAAACCACATTAAGCAAAGCTAATATGCAGAATAACAAAACAATACAAATGAATTCATTAGCAGTGACTAAAAACAGCTGATTTTTTATTTTTTTTTAATACATTACATTCATCTAATCAGTTTAAACATTGCCATTAGCCCTGACAGCCTACAGAAGTAGAGGAATTGGAGAGATAAAACTTCACAGGAAGCACGCCGCTGTCTTTTCCTGTTCCACGCTCTTCCACAGTCACCTACATAAACAGATGCCAACACTGTCATTTACTTTTCCACTTTTTCACCCCAGACACCCACAGTCTCAGCTCGTCCTCTTCTGTGTCAAAACCATGTTCTGTAGCCTGATTAGAAGCCCCCGAGGAGATAAATACCGGTCTGGCTCGCCTGGAGCCTCAGGTTATTTAACAGTCTGTGTCTGTCTTTGAAATCGTTTCTGTTTCTAAAAACTGTGGGGGAGAAATTTTCTCTTGATCACAGCTTTCTTCACTAATCTCAGTTTAAAACTGAACCGCAACTACAAAAAAGGTCAATGGAATCTTTATCCCGATGGAATGAGACAGAAAGACAAAGAGAGAAAAAGGTGGCCCCTAATTTGAAGTTTAAGCTGAAAGTTGCTGAGTGGTGCGTCAGCTGTTGGGACATTGGTCAGAATGTATTAACTGCAGAGACACGTGCACGGGTGTGCAGAGAGTAAGGGATCCACCAGACGAGTCTCACTTTCAACACTCGCAGGAAAAAAAGGACCTTTCAAACCGACAATTTTCTTGTCATGCTTGTTATCAGCACACAGCAGCTGAGAGCAGGTAGATCAACACTTCCCTCCATCATTCCACAGACCAGCTCTGTCCTTAACAACTGTTGCTTCAGTACTTCCTAATACCAGTAAAATGCCAGCAATTCACTTAACACAACACACGACCACTAATTAATTTCAACTGGCACCTTTTCAGTATTTGTATATTTTCCACATTATATTGTAACACAAAATGCTGATTATCAAACAGCAGTAATGCAGTTTGAACTTTGGAGGAATAGGAAATGCTGAGCCTCCGCCTGCTTCCCTGAAAGCTGCTTCCTGCTGTATCTGCAAACACAGCTGATGAAAACTGGGATCTCTGACACTGAAATATCATAATAAAGCTGCAGGGGAAAAACTACACCATGAGAACGCAGAGAAACGCGTAGGGGAGGATCCGTCAGGTATGAGCGCTGCAGGGGTCACATGACCTGGTAATCTGACACCTCCATATAACGCCCCATCTCAACATTAAAACCAGACACCTGCACTGAGATGGCTGAACTTTCTCAAACTGGATAATTCTTTAATTTCTCACAAATCACCAAAACATAATGGTTTCATTTTCTCATATTTCACTGCAGTGATTCGAGTGAAGAGGCTCAACAATGGCTGCAGGTGCCTGCGATGCACTGAACGGTATAGCCGACCCTATATGGAGTTTGAATAAGGCGCAGTTGGTGGTGAATTAGCAGGGAAAAAGGGGTGAGCGTCATTAGGGACCCTGTGGTTTGTCTGCGCCGATAAGAGCTCAGCCCAAGTGAAGGCGAGCGACTCATCAATCCTCCACAATGAGCAGCGTGTGTCATGGCTATAGATTAAGACTTAATGAAAACCAAATCAGACGAGGTAGAGGGAGAGAGAGAGAGAAACAGAGCACTTTTGATAGCCAGAAAAGCCTGAAGGAGACAGTTCTATATGGAGGGACACGCTCAGAATGCAGATTGCAGAGTTTAGTGTATGTTGCTAAGTTGTATTATTGTCCTGACGTCATTTATTTAGACGCTGAAGCTCAGAGCGAAGACCTTGCTTATTAAACAGACATTTTTAACAGCAGCACTGTTGATAATATTGTTGCTCAGCACAGGTGTAGTTAATAGAATTCATCCAGGTGTGACAGAACTCTGAGTCAACGTGCACTACAGGAGCGCCCTGACTTTATTTACTCTGAGAGGCAGAGAACCTTTCCTGGGACAAACTCCAGCAACCCCATGACCTCACTATGGGGCCCAGCAGAAGAAGATGGATGGATGGATGGATGGATGGATGGATGGATGGATGGATGGATGGATGGAGAAGAACCTTCATCAGCAACAGTTTCTTGCCACAGTGGTCCTTGTGAAATTGGTTCAGAGATGATGAAGATAAAAATACCGACGGCTTTAGCAGGAACTAATGCTTTGGTTCTTCTGTCCAAACATCACTGGAACATGTACCATATTGCCATGTCATATATTGTGGAACAAAATATAAAAAACAAAAAACAGAAACCAATGAAACCTGCTGATAGCATTGCTGTTGATGCATATTTATCATACCATTAGATCCATCAATTACAAACTTATTGGGAAGCAACCAATCAGTTTAACTGAATCTGCAGGCTCTGAGCAGTAGGTGATCAGATGTCATCAGCAGTGATTCAGTGCTCATTCCAATCCTCTCCTTCTATATTATATATTTTATCATTTCAGGACAATATCTGACACAAAGAGGTGTACTAAGAAGAGCCGAGCGGGATCCCTCCCATCTAATGAGGTGACATCATCGTGAGGGACGAGTGTTTTTTCATCAGCAGCAGAATTCGACTTTAGCCCTGTTCAGACGGAGGTCACTGTGCTTTTAATAAGGAGCTACACGGTCTGCTGCCTCAGCTTTGTGTGTGTGTGTGTGTTTGTAAAGCATGATAATGAGCGAGTGTGTGTTTGTGATGATTTAAATGTACCTGACGTTTTTTCTTTATAATTTTCTCATAAGAAAAGCATCAACTTTGTGCCCCGTCCCGTCTGCACGGTATGCCTTCGCACCGCTTCACGGAATACGTGCTCACAGAGGGGACAATTAGTCATTTCCCAAACCTCAGCGTGATGTCGTGTGCATGTGCGTGGGTCTCCGTCTGCACGCTGTCTGATTTCCTTGTGGCAGATGGGCCCCCACAGCGGCATTCAAACCGCGGTGGCATGAAGTCACTTTTGGATGCAACAGCCTGAACACTTCCCAAGAATT
>BJFM01001237.1:45065-65400 GCA_016586285.1 Arothron firmamentum | reverse complement strand
GGATTACTGTTGAAATGGACAGATTCAAGATCCGCGCAAGTGCACTGGCATAATGCTCCTGAGCGTTAGACCACAAAATCGGGGCCAAATCAGGCCGAAGCGGGCCAAAGCACACCAGGCTTCAGACCAAGCGCCTGTTCAGAGAATTGGTTTTTAATATTATGGAAATTGCTTTGGTAAATGCAGCATCAGATACAACTGCCGGCCCCATAAAGCACTGAATAAGCAATGAATGGAAATTATAAATTGAATTGTAAATTGTGAAGTGAGGGAAACAGTAACAGATGGAAGACACAGAAGGAGAGTGTGGGGCAAAGGGACACAGTCGTCACTTCTGTCCCGACTGTCAAAGCTTAGAAGTATTCGGGGAAAAAAGCCTGTCCATTGTCATATACTGGAGAGCCATGTTGTAATTTTTGACTGTCTTATATGGGTCCATCAGTAAAAAGTGATGGTAAGATAATTCTAACAATATTTCAGATAATATTAGGCAATGAAGTGCTTCCTCGTTTTATCAGCATAAAAAAAAAGATCTGTTTAATGACTTGTGAAAATCGTGGCTGTTAATCACTGTTTTTATTGGAAATCTGTATCCAAATTGCCACTCAGATGTTTTCATGACTTTTCACCTCAGTGCCGCTGACGTCCAATGAGAAACGGCTTTTGACTGACCAGGTAACATGAGTCTGAATAGAACATCTTCACAGAAGTGATGAAATGTTAGGCAACAGAGCTGGCGTACGACACACAGCGTCCAATTAGCGGTCCTCAAAAGCGGATTATGAGGACGGTCTGCATTCACTGCATTTCGCTGCACAGACGGATGCTATTACAACACACAAAATAATTAACCGCTGTTGTCATCTTTGACTGTTTTACTGCCCCTTGATGAAGATCCATGGAAGAGACTTTGGAGGCACATTAGAATTAGCTTCTATCCTGAGCTCCTGCGTTTCTCTGCCAGACAGAAAAGAGACACTGATCTCCTGATCTCATTGGTTTATAGCGAATGTATGTATTAAAGCAAGATGCATCCAGTTGTGGATGTATATAAATAAATCTTTTATTCAAAACAAAGCATCAGGGTTAATGAACTGGGAAGACTCACAAGTGAAAAGTAATTTTTCCAGAATTGTTGTTTTCTGCCCCAAATCTAAAGCCCCCTGCTGCTGTCACTGATCTATTACAAATGTGTAATAAATCTCAATCCTTGCCACCGTGTCTTACTTTCTGCTCTCAGGTGTGAATCTTAAAGTGGCCTTACAGTAACCTACGGGCACTTCTTTTCTACTGCCGCTGTTTTTCATTTTCAACTCCGAGTCAAAGCGTCCTCCCTTCCCGTCTCCCAGTCCTCTTTCTTACTCTCGCCCTCTCTTTCATCCTTCCCTCTTTCTGATGATGTGCCACTTTGCCAATGAGGAGGAGCAGGAGGAGAAAGGAGAAATGAATCTGGGTCACAGGAGGCCATGCATCTCAAGTCTCCACTCTGCCACAATAAAACGGAAATTGATCTGTGGCTTGCTAGCTCTCCCGCTCCCTTTAGCTCTGAGCGGATGCAGACGGATGGATGGACGGATGGATAGATGGATATGCACGCACACACACAAACACAGACATGCACCTACACACACAAACACAGACATGCACCTACACACACTCACTCAGTCCAAAAAGAACTGTGTTTATTCGCCTCCTGGACCAAGTATCCTCCGAACAAAGCAGCAGGTGCACCCACGCAGAGGTTCACTTCCCTGCACCAGAGTCCCAATTCTGCAGTCCTGCAGCAACATCAAAGCACTTCCCAAAGCTTTAAGATACAACTGAAGACAGTTGGTGAAAAAAAATGTGTTGCCCCTCCAACAACTGTCATTTTTCAATGCTAACCTGCTACCATGCTACTGCACTCGTGGATTATTGTTCTTTTCAAATGTGACAAGAATAAAGATGAGTCTTCTAAATCCAGAAATCAAAGACATTCTGAACATCCAGGATTGTGCAAGTTACGTGCACACCCACTTTATACATAAAAGAGAATCACATTCTGAATGATATCTCTTGACTGTAGAGTTCTCTCCTCCTGTCTGTCATAGTCTGAAACATATTCCAAGGTGGTGCTTTGTCGCATGGAAGTGACAAATGTGTGCTGACTAATCAGAGGACTGCAGCGTGTCTGCTACAGAGCCACAATGACACAAAGTCCAAGCACAAAGAAGTCAGTCGTTTAATCAAAAATGCATATTTCACAGTTTCTAAATTGAACATGTGAAAACAGAAAGAGAAAGAAAGTTCAGGTTGGCCTGAAAATCCAGCAGCTTTGTTAGATGTTAAATGTGGAAATATTGCTGTTCCAAATATAAATTTACTTTAAATAAACTAGGTTGTAGTTTAACAGCTTTATAAATATAGACTTCAGCCGGGAGGTAAATGGAGATTTAACAAATGCCCATTGGCCAGGGGCATGACAGAGAGGCAGAAAAATGGTAAAAGCTCAAGCAGCCATGCAGCGGAAAAGTAAATCTAATCATTTTTCACTGCTATGCTTCCTCAGTCAGTTGAGCTGATCTGAAGTAAAAAGATTATGTTGTTCGATCACTCCTGACACGTTCTATAAGTACGCATTTTTGGGTGCACTCCATCAGTTTCCGATTACCCCCCTGTGATGCCTGCGTGTTTGCAAACATTAAACTCTCATACAGGACGAGCATCACTCTTTAAATACCTCTGTTCAGGTTGAGGAACGCTAAAATACCGGTGAGCATCACAATATCTAACATTTTCCTGCATTATTTGGCATCCAAACCATGCCTGGGGATGCCAACATCATTACCATGGCAACTGTAGGTAGATAGCTTGGTTGTGTTAAACAAATCTGAGGCAGTTACAATAGTGCCATCGCTGACAATGAATACTGTAAAATGCTAATATGTATGCAGCATAAACATCTATTTCTGGCCTCATCTGTCCTTTCCTCAGTTTTGAGCAATTGCTTTGTCGCATTAATGGAGCATCGGTGGGTCTGCAGGGGTCACTGTGGAATGGCTGGACAAAGTACAGGGTCATCGTCTTTCTAGTCCTTCACAGCTAATGAACACCTCAAGCAGCATAAACACACACGTACGGAAAGCAGGAGGCTCTTCATCTTCACGACAGCTCGGGAGCACATGCAGGCACACACATCTCATTAGCCGGCTCAAAAAGCTAAAGTCTCTTCATCACGCCGACGTGAACATGAGACAGGAGACAATATAGTCGGAATGTGGACCCTCACAAATGTGATTTCACACACTCACATGCAGTCATTTTGCTTTTTTTTTTTTTTTTTTTTTAATACCTGCAAGTGTCCTAAAATCTGGTGTGTTTGGGTGCACGGTGTGAATTACAGAAGCTGCCATGATGGTTCTTGGTTTATTATTGTTAATGATGCAGATTACATGGCAGCAGTTAAAGCAGGCGGTAATAAGAAATTTTCCTTATATCTGTCTAAAGAAGCGAAGGATTTTTTTGTGCCATGAAAGAATATAGAATTTTACAGTAGGATGACAACCTAATACAAGCGGACATATATAAACCAAAAGGGAAGCTCAAGGCGAAACCAGAGTAGGTCAGGAAATCAGAAATTCTCTCTGTTATACACTGACACAAATACTTGAAAAAGAATACACACAAACACACACAATGTTGAAAATATAGATCAGGCAAAGAAAAAAAACATCAAGATTACAAATTTTTGGTGAAAAAAGGAGCGTCTACAGTATAGGAGCCTTCGGGGAGCAGTACAGGTGATTCTCTTCTCAAACACAGAGTATCTAAACCACAACTCTGCTGCCCTTTTATAGATTTGAGAGGGACAATTAAATGAAACATGAGAGCAAGCATGCGATTAAAGATTTATTCACCCAAGGTCCCCGTGGAGCTTTCCATTTTCACCCACATGACGAATACGCAACCCTTCGACTGTGACCATCTGGAAGCCCCACCCCCCACCACCAGATCAAAAACACAACAGAACACACCCACCCGACTGTATCTGACTGTGATTTACTAACTGTAGTATAAATGTGCCGTTTATTTCAATCAATTATCCAGGGGAGTCGTTTACTTTCAGCACGCCTACAGAGTCCCTCTGGGGACCCTCGTGGTGCTCACAGCATTTGACGAATTTCAGAAAAAACACATACGAATAAACCATATAAATGCGCACACACACGCACACACACTCAAGCAAACAAACAGGTGTTGCTGGTTCAGGGATAGAAGTACATATAGATCTTTCTCAGGCCTGTGTTTACCTTTTGTGAGTATAGTATTAAAGCGGGGCAACAAGAGAAAACAACATAAGACAAGAGAAAGTAGCTGTTAGTGCATCGGCGCGTTGCGATCGTGCCAAGTGTCAACCGAGATCAACAATGACTGACGCAGGCCAGCGCGAGCCTTGGCCAAAACTCCAGAGCGGAGCCAGAGAGCCAGCCGAGGAGTTAGCTCTGCCAAGCGATGAAATCAACGCGCAAAGAGGAGTCACTTAGGAAAATCAAATAATAATAGGAGTATCCAATCAAAGTCGCGCACACACACACACACACACACACACACACACACACACAGAGCTTACATATAGACGCAGGTGTTTAAAGGGGGGATCTCTTGCACTTCAGGTGGAGCGATCCACTCAGGGGGAACGTGCTTTCCAAAAGGATTTATGGTTAAATTTCCAACACGTTGCGGTGTGCTGGGCCGTATTATCTTTAAAGACAGTAACCCCGGAGGCATCGCCACTTCATAAATCTATAAAAACTCCCACAGCACATGAAAGATGATCCATCTATCCCTTGATCACCTGCAAAGCTCCCGTTACTTGCAAGCTGTTTCATCAACTGTGAAACAAACTCAAAAAACTTTGTTACACGACACAAATTTTTCTTCCTTTCACGGTTCTTTAACGCAGACACATGAATCTCTTCACCAGCAACAGATCTAAACATCTCAAACGCATCACTAAATTTTTCATTTACACAAAAAATGCAAATATGAATGTATTTCTTACTGTACCTACAGAACTGGACGCTACATTAGTAATTAAATTAGCTAAATCTGCACCTAATGATGGGAAAGGTTTGGTCTCCTTCAATATTTATTAATTTTGCAGGAAGCTTGAAATTATAGAAGGCCTTATTTTGAATGATTAGTCTTCTTTTTCTTTACTTATGGTGCAGAAAACATAATTATGCTGGTATTGACGGTGGATTTTGCAGAAAAGTCACCTCATCTGGGTTAAAGAATGAAGACCAACACACGGAGAACGAGCAGCACAGTAACAGCAGCACATGGAAGATTCCCCGAACTACTGCTGTCATAACTGGGTCAATGGGTCTTCATCACACTACTGGAGCAAGCACACGCGTGTTTTGGGGAATCCATTTTGCACTAATGTCATTATTTAGTAATAAAATTGCAAAAGAAGCATTCCCACTCTTACTTTTGTCTTCAGAGGTTCAGATGTTCTCTTTTCCATCTCTACCTCTGTACGTAACTTTAATAAAATGCATATAAGCTATGCAACAGCAGCTAATCAGCCCAGCCAGCACAGAGGCTGTTTGTGTGTGAGAGGAAGAGACTAAAACTGACTGAAAACTTTGTGAATATGGGATTGAAAATGCCACCAACTCTTCTTGAAAAAAAGCCTCGACTCTGGAGGGCTAATGCAGACGCCGCATGCAAGGTTACAGAGCTATTCATGATGCGGCAACAGCACGCATGTTTGAAATGTTCCTGTATGTGCATGTGTTTGTGAGCGGGGCCCCTCTCGGAGCCCGTTAATGTGGTGTCACCCTGCTTGAAAACATTCAGCGCTGAGACATAAAAGGTGGTGGGAGGAGAGGGTGGAGGCAGACGGGTTAGATGGACTGAGAACACATGCCAGAAAAGAAGAAAGGCACAAAACGGAGACCTTGAGAAAGACGCACATGGCAAAACGGGGACAAAATCGGAACGGAAATCTGATGAAAAAACATCTGTGGTAATTCTCTAACAAGCCTCCAAGAGAGAAAAATCACTTCTGATACACGAGTTTGCTCTCCCCGTCTAGATTTCACTCATCTTCACAATGTAAAATCTTTAAAATATGTGCTGAAAGCTCCACCGGCCTGCCAACATTTCAGAACACTTGGAATGCTCAGCACGTCAATACATCTTGGGAGACTCTGATTTTGGTACCAGAAGCACATTAGCCTCATTTTTTTTCCCTCAAATGCACAATAATCACCACCTACTAGACTATTTTTAAAATCAGGAGCTTCAGAAATGGCCACCTATAATCAACAGTGAAAAGTAAGGTGCTAAGCTTACCATAAATTTCTTTATTATTTCCTAACCCATTAATTAACCCAACATTGACATGGTGTCAGTGTGCTGTAATATCAAAGCAGGTTGTCGGTGGAAGCTACATGGGCCTTGTGCTTCTGGATTTACACAGATTTCTTTGAAAACCAGCTTTTTATTCTGATAACAGTCATTACTGAACACTATATCATCAAAGAGCCACTCCCCCCTCCACCTCTTCCCACCAGCCTGCAAGGAACGACAAGCTAAATCCCCTCTAGGTAAAACAGTCATTCTGAAGCTTCAGGCATGTGTATGACTGCGATATGTTGTCTGTGTGTCAGTCAGCCGGCAAACTAAAAGGCTTTATTCAAAACCCAGATACAGGGAAGCTGGAAAAGGAGGAAAAGGTGAGATTAAACAGGTAAGAAAGGCTGAGATGTGGGAAAGGGATACAGACCGCGTATGAAAACATTAGCAGCCTGCAAAGCTAACCATTAAATACTGTTTCTGCATGTGGAAATATTATTTTAAGCGATATTATTTGATATGCAGCTTTATGCGCAGAGGGGAAATGTGAGTGAAGTTCTCAAATATCTTCCTGCAGTTCCCAAACACAGCTTATGCAATCTTCAGGTGACTGACTGCGACTCCAGTCGTAAATGAGCGGCTGTTTGCTGGAGCCGTCCCCTGACATTCAAAAGTAACAACAGCAAAGTGGCAGCAGTACTAAAATAAAACAGTTTTTTAAAAAAAGAGAAAAACTAAACTGGGTTTTTATTGCTCTAATTTGCAACTTTGTTGTCAAACTTTTTGACACAACTTCTGACTTGCTTTTCTCAAGGGTTCTATCTCAGTTTCAGCCCAACAGGCTGGTATTAGCGGCCATGTTTTATTCATCATCATTCAAAGTTGTTGTTTGATACGCCGCTCCCTGACTGCGTACACCGGCAACAGAGCGCAAGGTGAAAAACAGGATTACAGCAAATGTAAATAATGAAATGGAGGCACATGAAGATATTCGGTTAATCTGAGCCGCGGATTAATGTCATGATACCCTGTCAGACACAGCTGGGTGAGGGTGGGGGGGGGGGCAACACAAGCACAAAGAGGCACCTAAGAATGAGCTAAACATCCACACATGCGCAAAGACGCTTGGGAAATAGGACAGAGGGGGTTCAACTTTAGATAGTCAGCGACGCTGCGCAGAACTGGCAAACAGCACGAGCTAATCACCCTGAAAGACTGAATTCACCCTGGCAGAAAAAGGGAGGGGGGCGAGGGCCACGCAGGAGAGAGAAAGAGTGCAAGTTCCTCTGCACAAACTTTACAAAGTTCGTTGGAGGTTTTCCCACTCGTCAGCAGGTACAAACAGTGACCAAGAATTTTAAAAGTTACAGTTCTTCTGCCCTCTGACACAAAACAGACACTTAAACAAGAGAAAACTGCATCAGGCGGCTTTTATCAAGACCAAAAACGACACCCTTAAATAAAAAGCAGAGGAGGGATGCATTATCGGGGCGGCAGGGGCAGGACTGCTGGATCGGGGATTCATTGTATGTTTACAGCTTGTTTTCACTCGCTCGTATGTGAATTTATTATTTTTAATGTTGACACTGCACCCGAAAAAGTCAGATCAGTTGTCTGTGTTTTTCCCCTCCACAGGGTGCAAGCAGCCTTTAATCCATGAAGAGAGGATGACCTCCAGCATCATCCAAAATCATGTGCTGAGTAAGATAAAGACAGGACATAGATCAATGCTTTCTAAAATTTAATAAACGTGTCTCGCTCATCTCTCTTTTATCTTCTTTAAAACAGTAAAGATACAAACTTTCACACACAAATCTCGTAGCCCTGCTCCTCACGTCATTACAAAGTCAGCACCGGAAATGTTTCTGGAAAGACAGAGATGAGCACCGTGCAAAAAAAAAAGAGAGAAACACCAGGTTAAAAGGTGAACAAAGTGAGGGAGATGGACATGGATATGATATGAGAGGGAGGGAGAACAAGCCTGAGGGCAGCACTGAGCTCAACTCAAACGATCCAGCCGCTGCGCTCAACATCTCCAGCCTCCTGCGCACCGGCCACTGTCAGGCTGTAAAACACCAAACGCAGCGTGACAAAGGTGGCGCCCCGGCCGTTTGGAGCGCGTCGTCCGTTCAGGCATCACATGCGTCCGTTTGATTACAGAAAATACGGCACGTTTAAGGAATGACTGGAAGAGAAGGAAGGCGGTTCCGGCTGTTTAAAAGCAGCATCAGTTGGTTGAAGAGCAGAAGAAAATCCAAAAATGTCTTGCTAAATTAAGCCAGTTTCATTTGTAAATCCATACTTCATTTCATTAGGACTTGCAAATCCAACATTTTGACACATATGGCGACAAACATTTGGCCAAAGTTCTCCCTTTACAGAGACATTAACGAGGGTCTGTGGATGATATCCACCAAAAAAGCAGTGCACAGCAAGCAAGTGTGCAAGTACAATTATTTGTCAGGGATAAAATCACTTAAAAAGGTTTCATTTTTCACTCTTCCAGATAAATGAACGTTACTTTCCCAACTGTGTGAGAACTTTAACGTCACACAAGCGCGTTCGCGTCGACCTGTAAAGTGATCCTGCTGTCTGACGGACTCGTGGTTCCCCTTCGCAAACGCTACATCAGGGGGCCAGCCTCGCCTTGCCCAGGGGAATGCAGGAAGGTGATCTGATTAGTTTGTGTGTTAAGCCCCAGATCGCCTTGGTTAATTAGGTGATTAAATCCAGCCCTAGTAAACCAAGCACCTGACACATGACCCATTACCTATGACTCAAATTAACAAAACCGAGCTTGTAGCAACCTCCAGACCCAACGACACAACTTAGATCACTAGATTCAGATTAGCTGACAAGGCTTTAACTGTACATAATGGAGGAGCAGCCTTTGTGTTGAACCTGTGGCTTTTTGCTGTCTCGTATACCACGCAGGTAAGACCCACTGTGTTTATGCTGGTGTGTTTGTGTGTAATTGATTAATCCCCCGGCCTCTGCTCGCCTCCTCCCACTCAAAGTCTGACCCCAGCTGTGCTGCAGTAGCCAGCAGTGTGTGTGTACGTGCGATAGCAGGTGACCAGAATGTGTTTCTCCAAGCTGCTCGTAATAATGCCTTTAATGCCCGAAGCGCTGGTGTGTGTGAGGCAGAGAGTGCGTGGAGAGACCAGCGTCGCACACATATGCACATGGAGCCGGGTGGCGTGAAATGCGTTGTGATGTCTCCTCTATGGGAAGCTGTTCTCAGCCTGCAGAGGAGACGCTGCCCTCCTCAGACTCTTTGTCCTAGCACAGCACACACACACACACACACACACACACACACACACACACTGAGCTTTCTTCCCACCCTAGTGTACTATGTTTCTCATAACAAAGGGTCAGCATGGTGTCATTTGTACTGTTTGCTTGTAATTAACACGTATTTCAGTCTTTGGCAGGATTCATTTAGTCTTCAGTGTCATTTTTTATATCCTTTTTTATTGTCATTTATTTAAAGAAAAATGGTTGAAATAAACCCACGTATATGACTGACGATCTACAAAACAATTGAAAGCTGACATGAGGTTCAGATCTGAGAAGATTTCTACAGTGGCACTTTGGATTAGGCATGTTTAAATCCACTTCAATCCGATATAAAAACGATAAGGCTGTTTTATGTATGTTGCACGACCAAAAATATGGGTCATGTTAAAGCCGTGTGGAAAGTTACCGCGTGGCCACGCGTACGGGAAAGATTTCCCGCACGCCACAAAGAAAGCACATGCATGCACAAACCCCCTCCATCATACCGCCACCGCCACTGTACCGTCTCCCAGGGCAACAAGAGCGCGATATACTAGGAGGCATGTTGAGAATAAGGCAGAAGAGAAGGGGAGGAGACGAGCGGGAGCAGGAGGAGGAAAATGAGGAAGAGGAGAGGCAAGGGACAAAAGACAACCAGACACACCAACTGTGACAGACGGGTATTGACTGCAGCACCTGGGTTAGTGTGTCAGAGGAAATCCTCCACGCCATGTTTACAAGCCCATCATGACCGCAGTTTTCCCGTCGTGTGCGGTTCATTTGTGTATATTTTATGTAGAACTCTTGCAAACTGCTTTGTGACAACCAGGACCCCAACAGCTGAGATATGACTCACGGTCACGGCATTAAAAAAATGCATGTTTGCGAGAAAGAGATTTCCACAAACATCAGTCAGCACATCAGCACTAAGAGTCGCCAGGCTGACATGATTTTGATGAATACATCCGCCGTTTCAGGCACTCCTCTTCAGCAAGGAAAGCAAACAGCTGACCAGAGGCAAGGAAAGCCTCCACCTCCCACTGACTGTATCAAAGAATACATGAAAAGTGTTTTAGACACATCAGCGCACGAACTTCTCGAGTAACCGTGCTGACATCTGACCTGGAAATCATCAGAAAAATGCTTTTTTTCCAAATGACTGTTCGATTCTTCCTTCTTTGTCTCCATGTTTTTCCATTAAAACTGTCCTCTTGCCCTCAATCAAATCTCTTCCATCTCCCCCTCCTCCTCCTCCTCCTCCTCTTTGCAGAGCTTAACTGGTGATATTGGCTTTTTTTGGGGGGTGAGGGGAGCAGAGCGCAGTCCTGGCATCTGTTCCAGTGGGATGGCTCACTGCCAGTTCCCGAGCATCACTCCCGCAACCAGCTATACTGTTGGATTTATCTGTGACCCAGCGATCAGCTGAGGCTCTGTGGCAAAAACTGGTGGACGTAACCAAGCAGCATTTGCACTGCCAGGACGCCCAAAACAGATGTGAAAATGGGGCGAGGAACGACGTGTAACGGGAAGAACAAAAAAAACTTTGAGTGTGCAAACTTTGCGAAGATTCCATGAAGCAAGAAGTAAAGACGGAGCAGTGGAAGAGTGGGAGAAAGGCAGAAAAGCCCATGAGGAAACCATATCAGAAGTTATCAGAAACTCTCTCCAGAATGCAGTCACCTTGCAGCTTAAATCCTCATCTCCTCCAGCAGCACTAATGCCAAACAGCAAAGTAAGCCACACCTGTTAGCTCATTAAAATGTCATTTCGCTCCCATCAAGTATTGCCCACTAAACGTCCCATAATCCCCGTTGGCCTCTGCAGTCAATGAGACATGCTTGTAAATGCCACAGCACTCATTTGAGGAACCCCCCCCCCCCCCCCCCCCCCCCCCCCCCCCCCCCCCCCCCCCCCCCCCGAGACATTCGGTGGACACAGTTGTGGCGGACATGTGACACAGGACGCTCATGTGTTTGGTGTGCTCGCACTGTAGATGAGCGATGAATCAATTGCCCCGCTAATGCAACCATTCGAGCAATTAGCAGCATGACGAATTCATAAGCCATGATTACTTGGCTGGTTGTCTGGGCAATTTGCAGAATGGGGGAGAGTCCTTTCCGAATGGAGTAATACAATATTTAATTGTCTAATGTTTTATTTCTAATTCCACATGAGAGGTCTGTTTGTGTAAACGCAGAGGTGACGCAGAGAACAAAGGAATGGCTAAATTGTGACGGGCCACATCCGAAAGGTGTGGTGTTTGCACTGTAGCGTGCTCCATTAATCATCAACAGAATTCAGTTTAATCACATACATACGAGGCAGTTCAGTAAAGTCGCACGTCTCGCAACTAAAGTCTGCCGTAGCAATAAGATAAAGACTCTTGTTTCCGCTCGTGTAACTGCAACTCTCATCGTGTCGGAGGTTTAAAAATTAGTGAGAAATTGGTTTAAATTCCTGCGCCCATGTGACCTGATCTTGGATCAGCAGCTTATGCTGGTGTCTGTAGAATATTAAAACTGAAGGGAGATTCCAGAGGGCCCAGCAATATGATAATGAGCTTATATTGAGTCCAACTTAATTCATTTAAAGATTACAATATGGATTTCATCGGTTACCTACAAGATATACTCCAATCCAATTAAATACTGGCGATTAAGTAATAATCTGGCCCCTGATGTGTGTCAGCGGTGTTTTTTGAATCCCAGATGAAAGGACAAGAAGCCATTAGGCAGCAGGCAGCGTCTATCTCCAAGGGTAACAGGCATGAGGGTACTTACGACAGTTCTCCTCATCGCTGTTGTCCGAGCAGTCGTCGTCGTCGTCGCACCTCCACAGGGTCGGGATGCACCGTCCATTCTTGCACTGGAACTGTCCAGTTTCACACTCTGACACCATATGAGTCCCTAAAGTGTCAGGAAGAAACAAGAGACATTTAGAACAACCGATGCAGCAGTTTCTAAAACAGAATAAGTGAGTGCTTCTTCCAGGTCAGCTTGTAAACCTCAGGTATTAGAGATCATGAACAAACTGGTCTTTACCGCAGAAAAACACAGTCAAGTCATTAATTGTGGTAAAGACTTCACTTGTTTAATGATTACTGCCAGTGTGTTCATTCCTTCAAAAACATTTGTTTGTTGTTGTTTTTTTTCTTTCCATGTCTGCAACAACAAAATTTACTCTTCTTTCTGTTGTGTTTGTGTCTCTGGTGTGACCCAGAGTTTACGGTCCTGCAGGTTCTTGGAGACACAATTGAGCGTAAACGTCTAAAACTGCAGCAGCAAACACCGAAAGCATAATTGCGCCTTCACCACGTCATTTTCTCCTTCAACGTCGACCTGTATTTGAACACGTGCTCGGCAGCAAGCTTCCCTTGTCCGGACTGTCACCTCCTGATCGTGTACGGGTCACTGAGCAGGCCAGGACCTGCGATCCAGGTGTGAGTCGTGCGTAAAAATCCACCCAGCGCGGCGCATCGGATCAGACTGTCTGCGGACCGCGATCCCCCGCCGCGCTTCTCTCTGCGGCGGAGATACGAGTCCGCCTCCGGGGAAGAGCCTCTTACCTTCAGCGCAGCGGAGCTCCGTGAGAAACAACTGCAGCAGCACAAGCCTCCCGACTTCGGTCCACATCTTCGGAACCGGTTGTGGTCATGCGAGAGCGAATACACCGAAGGATCCCCGAGCTCTCACACGGTCCGTGCTTTCCCCTCTGTGGCTCCGCGTGTGTGTGTGTGTGTATGTGTCTGTGTGTGTGTGAGCGTGTGTGAAGCTCCGCGCTTTCTCTCCCTCTGCCTCGGCCGCAATTTGAATAAGTGACGCTGATGGGCGGGATATTTGCTAAATGTGGTGGACAAAAAATATGAATCCTGTTACCAAAGCGGACCAGCCGCTCTGCTGCTGAGTCATTCCGGCTGTGTGTGATCACTGAGCAAACTTTCTCCCATGTTTGATCTAATATGTTGAAATTAAATCTAATTTTAATTTCTGAGTGGAGTTTATTGATCTTTCTGCCCACTCAGGACCTGTGGACTGTCGTTTGAACCTCAGCCTACTTTCAGAGTCACTTTACTTACTATTGACATACAAATAAAATAACTTTATTCAATGTGCATGAAAAATCCAGCATGAAATGCTGCTCCAGTATCCAGATACGGCAAAAGAAAACAATCTTTCATGAGCACAGCAATCTGCACATGCATAAAGACAAAAAAAGCTGTGCACAATGATCAGGTATGTCTGTTATCAACTGATCTGTAACTTGTAAACTAAAGGTGAAAGCACAAACAAGTAGCAGCTTGTTTCTTAGTGTGCATGTATGTAATTTTGCATATGATATCATAGAGCATATTGTTCTACCTGTTTCAGGGGAAAGATCTCTCTCTCTCTCTCTCTCTCTCTCTCTCTCTCTCTCTCTCTCTCTCTCTCTCTCTCTCTCTCTCTCTCTCTCTCTCTCTCTCTCTCTCTCTCTCTCGCTCTCTGTGTGTGTGTGTGTGTGTGTGTGTGTGTGTGTTACATTTCTCTGATTTTCTCACAACCCAGCGTGGGCACAGCTGGTGCTTGTTTTTATCTCTTTTTACCAGTTTCATATAGGAACTCCTGCACATGTGTGTGTTCTGCTATCTTTTGTCCGCCCAGCCGGGAGGATTTGGCGGCGTAGTTTCTGTCGCGCAGCGCATCCCTGCAGAATGAGCTCACCGATGAGCATGAATTAGAGCAGAAGAGCGAGTTTTTCTGTCCAGACCTGCTTGGCAGCTGTCAGCTACAGTGTTCAGAAAAGGGTCTTTAATGGAGATGAAAGCGTAGCAATGGATTAAAGGTCAGACATCGAATAAAAGTCAATAAAATAAAAGTCAAACATCAAGGCAGAGGTTTCCTGAACATAAATGAATAAATTAGCAGCTGGCAGCTTTGGTTACTTTGGTTCTTCTTGGCTGCCATGTTTACATTTTCATAGCTCAGATTAAGTTAATCTCAAATCAATAGAATTTACCTAGTGAAACTTTATTATGGGGGGGTTGAGAGCTTTAATGACCCCAGCCCAGGGCTATCATGAGTTAGCACTGACAGACATTCATCTCCTAAAACAATGAGACTTGTATCCAAGTAACCAAGCTCAAAAAGACATTCTAGATCTCTGTGGGAGGAACCAGAATGCTCACATCCAGTCCCTCGCTGCACTCCCATTTGACCCAGCCTGCTCTTCATATCTCTGGCCTAACTGCTCGAACTGTGCTCATCTTTCATCACTGCACTCGCAGCTAAAGCTAACTCTTGCATGGTTTTTGCCTCGGGACTGTAAGTGAGTCTGACTGAGACCTTAAGACCTGTCAGATGATTACTTTCCTGTTCTGCCTCTTTATCTTTCTCTCTGGCTCTCTTTCTTCTGTTTCCCTGCCCCTGACTCTTTAATCTCTCCCTTTACTCATTCCACTTCTTCCTCTTTATTGTCTTCTTCCCTCCATTCTTTCACCACACCATCTCAATTCCGCTCTTTTTCTTTGTGGCCAAGGGCAGATATTAACGGCATCAGAGCTGATGGGCAGCAAAGCTCATTGCTGTTCAGCGTACGTGTGTGATGCAGGAGAGCAGAGTCATCTGACCCCGAAAACCAGGAGAGCCTGGTCGATAGCTGACCAGCTGTTTGCTTCTGGCTAGATGGGATGGATGCCATCAGGGAATCATAGCATCATTACACAATATAGCAGCTGAGCAGGTTGAAATTGCTGCCGTTATTACCTGTGAATGAACGAAGGATTTCCAGAATCACTTTCTCCCCATGCTGCTGTTTTTTTGGAGGTGACTGTGGTCGCTGTCTCACTCTGACTTATTCTGGCAGCTGGACCGGCATGTTTTCACCGCCTCGCCGTCCAAATCCAGTGAGGGGAGCTGGGCCACAGCTGGAGCTGTCGGACCAGAGTTTCAATCAGCCGCTGAGGGCTCTTTATCTCACCACAGACAATAACAGTCCTAATGAAACAGATGGACAGGGTGAGGGATGCTGCATTTCAAAATAGCAACAACAGAGGAAAGGATTTTCACTCCTGCACAGTGGGAGGTAATTTAGTTTATTTATATACTTTTCAGAAAAAAAAGCTTGTAAGGATTTAAAAGTGTTCATTTGGCAGGTTTGTTTGGCCTGAGTCCAAACTTGCTCCACCATTTGCTGCCAAACAGCCTGTAATGTCTCATACGTGAGCTGAGCTGAGCAAATCTCAGGACCAAAAAACATTTTTGGCAGCATAATCTCACACATGTGTGAAGTTTCTACCTGAGAAACTGGGATATCAGGCACCAAATGGTATTTTATATCATTTCTTTTCCAATACACCTTGCTGCTTTTACTGAGTGGAACGAAATGATCAGCAAAACATTATTTGTTGTACTTCCTTGTCCTTCACCTGTATGCTAATAACATTTGCAGAGCTTGAACTGCTCAGCAGCATCTCTGATGGAAAATAATCACACTGGGCCTCGTATCTTACAACATAAACCCCCCCATGTATAATTCAGAGGCAGAAATTTTCTCATGCTCTAGTAATCTGGTTAAATAATTTGGGATTACATTGCCTCCACTGTACACCAGTGAGGGGATCAGCGCTCTGTCCATGAAATGCCCTCTGTTGTGTGGTACAAAGGGCATCTTATTTGCCCGTGTATTTTCAGGCTGGATAATCTCCTGCTGCTTTTAGCACCGAACACGGACACGCTTTCATGTCCGTAACTCGGCTATCAGCTAATAAAGATGCTTACTCCACTTTGCCCCACCTAAACGGAGACTTTAATGGAGACAGCTTTATCACAGTGCAAAACCATGCTGGTTGGGTCCTAATTGGAAAAATCTGTTGTTTTAAATTTGCAGCTTTAACAGTAATGGCAAATATTGAGGTCAAAAGAAGAAAAATTGACATTTACCAGGCATATTCAACAAGTTTCATGAATATTAAAGCTGCTGCAAAATAACAGAGATGATTTACTTGCAAAATATTGAAATTCTGAACCGGTATCACGCTCAGAATCTCCATTGTTTGAATGAAATGCAAACTGCTTCCCAGTTCTGCGTTTTCTATCCGTCAGACGCCCATGACTGGGTCGTACCCTCCTCCATCAGTATTCTGCCAGCGTAACCTGCTCCATCCGGGCCAAAACTGCACATTAATATAACAAGTGAGCAAGTTTCCCCATTTAGATTAGACTTAGAGGCGAGAGGAAGAGAGATATTCAAGGAACTTAGAAGACAGAGGCACAGGAGGAAGCAGACAATTGTTGAGGTGAAAAGATACAGAGCTTCCAGAAGAGGCGGACCCCATCGGCCCCCTTCCCTCCCAAGTCCTCATCTCATGATCCCCTGGGAAACAAAGGAGAGACAGGGAGTGATGGCAAGGAGGGATGCAAGAAGGAAAGATCAGATCATTAGAGAGGGAGGCTAGAGGTCACAGCTGGGGTGATACTCCAGAAGCAGCTAACATAAGGGGGGAGGACGAGTGAAGAAGAGGAGAGAAGAAGAGGAGAGGCAGTGACGTACAAACGTCTCGTCTTTAATGATCAGGAAATGTTTATTCAGAAAAAAATCCTGTATTCTTTTAATTGTATTTAAAAAAAAAAGCTTTGGAGGGATAGATAAATAATAATTGTGTTACATTAATGGATGTTTAAAAAACGATGCAGATTTGTCAACTGGAGGGAAATCATGACTAAAGGTAGTTGGGTAATCTGGAGCTTTCAGTCTCAAGGAGGCATCTCTTCTTTTAGAATAAAACCAAAATGGCTGAAGAGACTAATTCTTCCTGGTCAAAGTTTCGCTTAGCTCCAGCTGGCGCCTTTGGGTCAAAGGTCACCAGTATTTTACAAGTTGAATTTGTAAGGAGGCTTGAAAGTTTTGAAAAGATTTTATCATTCTTCGACAATAGCTCTAACTTTCTGAGATCATTATTTTGCTGTGACAGCATCTTCACGATGATAATTAATGTTTAACTGCATTAATGACTGCCATTGGCAAATAAAGCTAGTTGGTAGTCGGTAAGTTTGACTCTATGTATATAAATGAGCAAGTTCCTCATTTTGTCACCATATCAGCACTGTTGACTTCATTCCCCTATTTATTACTAGGCTCCACAGGCCTGATCATAATTATGTCAGCACAAATTTAAAATCTGCACATCTAAATGCAAGCGGCTTACCAGTTGTTTCCCTTCACATTCCAAATTTCACTGTACACACAACTTTTTCAGTTCTGTATGAATCAGTGTGTGATCTGCTCCATGTTCATCTTTTCTGCTGTGAGTCGTAACAGTGTCTCCTGATTAAAATACTGGCTGAGGAGCTAATCCTCTTGTTTGTGGTTTCCATCAAAAGTCACGTCGCTTTACGTGTGCAACGTGTCACACCCTTTAAAACAACAGGGACTCCTACTGATTTTCAGTTCATCAGGGAATTAAGTACAGATCAGCTACAGCGCTAATGACCAGAGATGGAAAAGTAGGCTATAGGGATAAGGAAGAAAATTAAGACTGAGCTTAATCCTGTGGAAGAAATAAACAACTTGAGGAGGAGAGTAAGCGCCACATATAAAAGGATAGGATACAATGTTTTTTTTGGTCTCTCAAAAATTTTCTGAAATGGAATTTAGAACTTTAGAATAATGATTCTTAGATGCTTCAGGACCAGAGGAGGGTTTGTATTGACTTCCTGGTACCGTTACTGTTGAGTGAGCTTTACGGACCCGGTTGGAAGCTGTTCTAGGGGTCGGTTGGTATGGCCACCTTCCAACTCAGAGATGAGTGTTGGTCAACCAGAGAATGAGATAATTTATTACCTCACACATTATTGCACACGTCAAACCATCATGGAGCTGATGCATAAAGTCTGTCAGCTGAAAGATACTGAAATAATCTGTTACTTGAACAAAAACGATTTGAAAAGCTGATATTTGCGAGCATTAATGTTGTTACTCTGTGTGCAGTTGGAAAATGTAATAAATGGCTGCACAGAGAGAGAGAGAGAGAGAGAGAGAGAGAGAGAGTAAGTAGATTTTGACTGAGAGAAAATCAGTGGTTGAAGGCAGAGTGCTGCTGACTCAGCTAAGCATAAAAAATAATTTCACTTATGGCAGATGTGTGCTCAAGTGCGTGCATTTTCTTTCAGTGGGATAATGAGAAAGACATGGATTTATACCTGGAGTTAGACGGTTGACGTGTAAAAGTTTGCAGACTGGCGATAAGAGCGTGCGTGAGAAGTGGAACACGCTGTCACAGTTGACATAATGGAAGAAGATACTGAGGGGAAGAGGATGGAGGGAGGGAGGAGTGGAGCCGCAGCAGCACACTGCAGTTAGTATTCTCCACAGGGGGCTTTGCTCTGCTCTTGTCTCGATCGCTAACAAACAACCTCCATCGGGGATTAAGTGTAAAGACTTAGACCAGAAGAATCAGCCTGGGGTCCGTTCCCCGGTCTGCAAATTCTATGATGGGGGCCAGGTCAGCTCGGCACGTGCTTGAGCCTAAGCCCAACGAGATCAGACTAAAATGGGTCATGGAAAGATTTTCCAAGATTGCCTTTGTCAACCCTTAAAGCCAGCCTGCAAGCATTAAGGAGATCAGATCGATGGGACATGAACAAAGCAGGCGTGTTTTCCTCAACCATTGTTTCTGAGGGCACTATATGTGCGCTTAGCTTCCGCAGAACTTGTGTCTAGTTTGTGGCCTTGAAAGCAACACATGCTATCATAACAGTAAAGCAGCGTGATAATTATGGTTGGGCGACGTTACGAAAGCAGCCACCGCTGCAGGCAGGGTAACAGCAGACCCAACATCTGCGCCTTAACATGACTTCTTCAGACAAGCTCCCTTCTCATCCGGCCTGGAGTCAGAAAGGAGCAAGAGATCTCAGTGAGACGTCATGGTGGTTTTGATTTCACCATCTGAAGATAGAAATCAGTATTCATCCTTGTACGGTTGGAAACACGTTATCTGTCAGAGTGGGGTGGAACAATAAGCCCCCATCAGGATGCAGCCGGCCTTGGTTGGGTTTATCACCACAACAGAGCATCAGGAAGTGTTTCTGCCTGTATGAACAGATTCAAGAGCAACACAGAGTTTCACTTCACATACGTGCAAACTTGCTGCTCTCGGTTTTCACTTCCATTATTCAATTTAGGCTTCAAATTCAAACAAGCAGGACTGGCTCATTCGCAAGGTTTGGATATCTGCATATCAGCACCCCGCTGTCACCTTTCACAGAGGTCAGCAGCAGTGAGAGATGAATCAAGCCGGAACCCAGTACGAAGATGAATGGAGAATAACACAGATCCCAGTAGGGTCTCTGAAAGGCCGACATTGCTTCACAGTGTCTAGAACCTGAGCTCTTTCTCCATAATGACTGTTATTACAAAACATGTCAGAAGACTCATGTTGAAAGACTCGTGTACGGGTGGGGAAGAATCGTGCCCAGCATGGGGGAGTATAAACATAGACTCTCCCTGTTTCTGGTTCACACGCGCACACTGCAGATGTCAATCACTGTGCAGCTCCTTGTCCTCCTCCAGCTCCTTTTATAAACCTCCTGTTCATGCAGAAGTGGGGCCACTTCCAAATGATGTCACTCACAGCTCCGGCCAGCTTCATCCATGTCGCCACTAAATCGACAGAAGCTTTGTATTCACTTTGGAGTAAATACACACTGGGTGGGGGGGGGGGGGGGGGGGGGGGGGG
>BJFM01001237.1:24120-36178 GCA_016586285.1 Arothron firmamentum | reverse complement strand
CCCCACCTCCCACCCACACCAGCCCTCCTTTGTCCAGAGAAGGAAAAAAATCTGGGGAAAAGAAGAGTTCCTTAAGCTTTGAAGCTTTGACCTTTGTCACAAGGTAAACTGAATATTTCTGTTGCTTGTCCCAACATTTTAGAATATACAACATTAATGCAGTATATCTAAAATAGATCTGGATTGCAAATTAAATATGTCTTTAATCTGGCCCCTACTCAAGTTTAAATTGTAATGAAGCTGAAAACAAACAGAAAGATGAAAGTTATTTACATTAAGTCTGGACTGAAAAGGCTACCGACAAACAGATTTGCCAGAGTTAGATATAAAAGTTCCTGACTTATAAACCAAAACATGAATACGATCCAGCCTGAAAAAATACTTTTCCTAAATAATTCCAAAGTCAGCAACTTATTTGTTAGTCAATGACATCGCTCCCGGCTGTAAGATGAAAGTGTTGCATGCTACATGTCTAACGCTGGGAGAAGGTTGTTTTTTAGTTATAAATATTGAGTATGCCATGCTTTAAATAACTGATTCAAAAACATTTTTTCCTCTGAGCAACGGTTTTGGTTTTGTTCTGGTTTTGTTCAGATTAAATGATTGATGAGCCACAGGGAACCACCCTGACAACTCTGGAGAAGACGTGTCCATCCAGACACATCCAGGACTTTGATTTGCCTGACCTCTTTTTTTTTTTCTCAATAAATGATGGTTTTGATCCTGACAGCACAAATGGAAGAATGACATATGTAGTCTGGCCCTGAGGTTAGCATCTCGACCTTGTTCCTCATCACATCTTTGTCATCACCCTGCAGCATACTGTTTGTGTGTGTGTGTGTGTGTGTGTGTGTGTGTGTGTGTGTGTGTGTGTGTGTGTGTGTGTGTGTGTGTGTGTGTGTGTGTGTGTGTGTGTGTGTGTGTGTTCACATGAATGAATGCACTGGTGTTGCCCTGCAGACTGGGAGCATGCTGGCTTCTGTTTGCATGTGGAAAAGTGTGAGTGTTGTGAGGCGCCGCCTGCACGCTGTGACAGCAGGCAGAGCTGCGAGAGCGGAGCGATTTCTTTATCTCCTCAGACATGTGGAAAGGGTTACGGGGAAGCAAAAGTTCAGCTGCACAGACACGTTTGCATACACACTTCTGGGCAGGTGTGGGTCGATGGGTAAACAAGAGCGCGGTCTTTGCATGCCACAGAGTGACAGCTGGAAAGGACACGTCAGCAACGTGCACAGTCATCAGCGAGTGACATTTAACTGAGCTCCAGCAGACAAGAGAGTGACCTCTAACTTTGTAAGCACATTTCACTTTTCACCAAACAAAACACTTTTCCATTCACCCCTACTGTGTCTACTTGTTTTTCAAAGTGGCTAACCCTTACCACCAACGACAGGATGCATTCCTCGTCTCTATTATTCATCCCATCCCATCTCACACTGTCACATGCCGCAGCCGTCTTGTGTCTGACGGGAAAAGGGATGTTGCCAAACCTGCTTCCAAGTTTGATCGAGGATGATAAACTCATTTCATCTAAAAATATCTGAAGACTAAAGTTTCGCGTCCCAGAAACAGATGACGACATGACAACACGGTTGCTGGTTTGTTGTTGGTAAGGATCTTTTTTTCTATATGTTAAAAACCTATTCGTCAAATTATGATTAAACAGATGGATACAATTATAAAGGGCGCACACATACACGAAGGCCTCTCATCAAAGACTGTGTCACTGCTGCAAGTCAAGTATACGACACGCAATGTGTTAATCCTGCAAACACAGATTAACATTTAAATAAAATTCAGTTGATGTACAGAATGTGGGTATTGTTTATCTATAAACAGAGTAAGAAAAAAGGGGTGTTTGCAAATCATCGCATGTGTCCTGTGCTGTGCGTCTGTGTAAACCTTGTTTTTGAAGCTTAAATGGATCTTCGTCCCGGTTCGTTCCACTGAGATTAAAGACCCTGCAGTGACAGTAACAGGATATGTAGTCAGACGGAACAACAGCACAAATATCTCAGGAGAGGCAGAAAGCAGACAAAGAATGTGGCTGCAGTGTTTCTCAAAGCCTGTGATTTTTCCCTTTTACTGCTACTTAAAACTCAATTTGTTTTTAAGAAAGGAATTTTATAAAGGGCTTGAAAGTGTATATTCATTATTCAGGAACACCTACAATCCCCAAATTGAACGTTGGATGGATGTTATAGCTTCAGCCTCTAAACTACAATCTCTCAAGAGGATGTAAAACACATCTGCAGGCATTTTTGTCAGTGATAGTGCTTCTTTGCGTGCTTTCTCATGCCAATTTGCCAGTGGATCCCCCCCCCCCCACCACCTCTGAGAGTGAGAGTGCTGTCAAGTCGAGTCAAATTTATTTGTATAACACATTTAAACTCAGAGTTCAACCACAGTACATCACAAAGAATAAACACGGTGCAGCAATAAACACACACAATGCCAAATTTGGCACATGCGGTAATTATTTATGATGATTAAATATTATATGACGATATAACCCCATCAGACATAAATCACAAAAACAATCTATTAGTTTTGGAACATTTTTCACCCCAAACTTGTCACGAGATGATTTCCATGCAGTGTGATTCTATCTTTCTCCTCCAAAGGTGCCAGACATGCCTGGAACTGCTCATCGGCCCAAATGTTTGCTCTTGCTGTGGGGGGATTCTGCTCGAACGCCGGAGGAGATGAAACAGTTCTTACGAACCAGGGATTTTGTGCACACAGCCACTGGTGTGAAATTTACGCTTCTTACCTCCCAAAGCGCAGATGCAGATCAAAAATTAACGCCGCTTCAACTGCAAATGTGCTGCGCAGTGTGGCTGTGCGTGAAATGCTGAGAGAGAAGGTCTGGGAACAGTTTTGCTTTTTTGACTCCAGTTATCTCTGAGGTTTTCCGATGAAACGTTTTGAATGATTCATTAAGGTATTTGATATTTAGATTTCCAATCAAAAAAGTAATCACTGAGTATAGACATCCTCATTAGATGCCAATTTAGACTTTGGCTTCTGGTTTCATAGATTGTGCTTGGTTTTCATAAGATGCAAAAGGACAACTGCCTTTCTAGCAAATCCTCCAATTCAAGACATCAGCAGCACATTATTTCTGCAGAGAATTAATCTGAATATTTTACCCCACAGGGCTTGTCACATACGCGTCCTCCTGTCTAAATTACACGTGTAGTGTTGTGATGTTTCACCATTTGCGGTGTGCATCTCTGGAGGTGTTGTGTGACATCGGCATGTCAGGGAAATCACAGAAGGTTTGATTTTCACTGGTAGGGACTACAAACTCAAGTGGTGTTCTGTTGCTTTGCAGAATAAATTCATGAAGTTGGAGAAAAAGAAGGAAAGTGGGAAAAGAGAGAATCAATGAAACGTGATTTGAGAGCCTGGAGGGTGTCTCCATTTCACTTGTCACCAGTCACAAGTCACACACGTCTGGCCAACATCAAACCAACTCCAGCTAATTGCCAGTTACGCAACCTGTCAGTCATCTGAAACTGCCAGCAGAATCACATTTGCATAATTTGTCATAAAGCCCACTACCCGACATTGGATAACACTTGATGGCCAAAGAGGAAAGAGAGATTTTTCTCTCACTGGTCAACAATCAGCATCACGGTAAATTTCCCCTGTTTGAAATATGGATGTGTGCATCTGTGACTATGAAACGAGGAGATTACTGAAACAGGAGGAAATTAAACAAAGTCAGACAGAGAATGGGCTCATTCTCAAGCATAATAGCCCAGAGAGAGAGAGAGAGAGAGATTAAATTGAATGGAAAGTCCTCACTAATGAAGTTAATATATCTTTAGAATTTGGTGATAGAAATAGGACTCGGCTCCAAACCAACAACCCTGTTGGAAACTAATCATTTTTCTGTATATTTACCTACATGAGCAATATAATGCAGTGCAGCCTGGCATGTGCGTTAGAGTCAGGTCTCTTGGGGAGCAGCGTTGAACATGACCTACCACTGAAGTGGAAAATGACTCACCTTGTATGTACATGCAGCCCAGTAAACAGTCATGGCACCTCTGTGGTTTAGTCTTTAAGCTACGCATCCTCGTTTTCACAGTCTTAGCAAATAAACAAAGGATTTTTTTTCTCAAATGGAACATATGGGTAATGTAAAGTACAAAAGTGCCATATTTGCTCAGAATGAAATCTCATATCTAAACTGTATTTAAGGATGTATGTATACATGTGGCATTGTTAATAATTGAAGGTACTGTAAAAAAAATACTTAGGGCTCAGTCCATAATAGTGTTCATTAAAGTAACAAAATTTTGGTTTGATTACTTTAGGGTTCTCTCAGTAGTAGTATTAATAAGGGTTATTTTAATGTATTTAGCTTATGTGTTTGTTTTGCATTAGTTTCATTTTTTGAATTTTGTTTGTACCATTCACATTCAATTTCTAACTCAATGAATTGCTTTTTTTTTTTTTTTTAATTATTATTAAATTAAACATTATAGGCACTCCTTAAGGCTTCAAAAAATAAGTGACCCATTTCTCTGGATAATGCTTTGGTGTAATATGCAGTAATACTGAAAACTCAAATACTCTTTAACTCAAGGGTCAGATATATACAGTATACTCTTCGTAATACACTTTAACATCACTTGAACAGACAGCAAATACATGTTTTTGTGGAAGTGCACACACATACACCTAAATAAAGCTGTTTCCTTGCAAGCCTGGATCATCACTTAACACGGGTGCAGTCCAGAACTTTATAACCAGTGGGCTCCTTAGTGAGCAAAATAAAAGATAATTATGGTACCTTATTATTCCTGATTGCAGTGGATCCTGTTGTCATTGGTTCGTGCCACGTCCAACTGTAGCTCGGCCTTCCACACAGCAACTGCAGTGACTCATGCTCCTTCTCACGTCCATCCAAATAATCGGAAGCGCAGGTTGGATTTCACCTGTTTCCCGTCGAAGCAGCAGGAACCTTCTGGTTCGTTTAGTTGGTAGAGCTAAACCCAGTCCTCAAATGTTGGCACACGAGAAGTGAGCTGGCCAAGGCCTGGTTATGTTAGCATTATCACCCATGATAGCTCCTAGCTTATTAGCACAAAGCACAGTCACAACTTCTTGACATTCTCAATATGCAACTTGGAAAGATAGCACCCTTGACCGTTGGGTAGACACCCATCACAAGGTCATACATTTTTTTTTAACTCTTAGGCACACATCAGGCCTTTTCTCATGGATCCCTTTCATTGTCCTTCACCCTACCTGGTCTGTGCAGAAACACCTGAGTACCTGGAGTTCCAGCAACCTATTAACCCCATAAATGCCAATCTAAACTATTATCAAGACAGCATTTTTTTTAACTAACATAAATCCACCTAATACGTATTCAACTATTTTAACCTCCTTATAATACTTTTTAAGCCAAATATTTTGTTAAATTATTACCTCTACACCATTTATCATTTAATCTCAAACTATTTTTAATGGGGTTACATTACTGAATAATTTCTTTACCATTAAATAAACCTGACTACTTTCAGAGTGTAAGTCATTTGTACAATTCTTGCAGTCCTCTCCATTACTTTGTTGATTTAGTTTTCATAAATGCCAATTTATCCTCACTTTTTCCCTTGAGTATGTGACATCAGTCTTTAGCAACTGTCCACTTGACTCAAAACAAAACCCACAACAATATTGTCTCTTTTCAGCTTCACCACTCTTAACTTCAACCTTACCCTGTTTTCACTTATTGATGGTATACTGAGCGTGCGTCTGTTTCTTTATGATCCATATTTCAGCAGGACTGGTTGTCAAAGATATAACCTTGCCATTACAGTTTCCTCCTCCAGGAGTTCAGCTGCAAGCCTCCACTGCAAACCCCTTCATCTCTTCATTCTTATCGTTTCTGTGCCAGTGGATTACTTCTGCTCTGCTGTGCTCTCAATTTTACAGTGGTATTTTCACATTTTTTTTTAAATGCTTTACGCTTTAAAGATAAAGTGGGAAATTTGAGCTTGAGCTTGCAGTGGGAATCAAACTAAGATATCATTGCAT
This sequence comes from Arothron firmamentum, assembly GCA_016586285.1. Classification (NCBI taxonomy): domain Eukaryota; kingdom Metazoa; phylum Chordata; class Actinopteri; order Tetraodontiformes; family Tetraodontidae; genus Arothron; species Arothron firmamentum. The sequence continues at coordinate 30,121 of BJFM01001237.1, read as the reverse complement.
TCCAGTGCTGAGGTAGTATTAACACATGGAGATTTTCAGTGTACACATGTGGACATTGCAACATTTACTCATACAGGATATATCGTATTCTACTCAGTCTTTATTGAGGAATTTCACATATTTTCAGTATCAGATTTAAAATACCTCTTAGAATTTCTTCCAAATTTTATTTATTTATTTATTTACCTCTAGCTGACTATTCAGCCCTGGAGGTGTCAGAGTTCACACATCAACATCACACAGCTCTGCTCTGGTTGGAACAGGTTTCTGTTACTTTGTTTCTGTTCTCAGTACGGGAGATGGAAACGCTGATTCCAGATTGAGTATGGAATGAATTCAACTGATTCTGGAGATACAGGAGAATCAAGATGAGCATCTGGTTGGTTCATATGGTGCTGCCTGATATAAAGGACCTCTGACAGTTGGTCATGACTTCGATGCAGGACCACATGCTGCAAGACAGTAAATCATTCCATCAGCAGCCAAATAGTAATTATGCAAAGAGACAGCACTGATATCAGCGATATCATCTGTGAGGGGTCTTGAAGAAGTCACCGTTTTGGCTTACTAGATGTTGGAGGCACTGTTGTGAAAGAAGGACATGCTGGTGAAGGGATGGCTTAGAACCTGCGGTGGTGTGATGCGATAAGAGGCATCCAGATGCAGCATTGCCTTCACCATGTCCACAAACATGATCAAATCAGCATGTTCTGCAAAGACGTCTTCAAAATATGCTGATCTGATGGGCCAGATCTGAAAAAGCGACGGCAAGGCATGGATCAGTCATGTTCTCGGAGTTAGTTGTTTTTTGTGTGTGTGTCTTTGTGCTTCAAAGTTACTTACATGCAGAAAGTTATCCAGACAGTTCATCCTGCTTATCCTTCTCTCCCATGATGCAGCATCTTTTTTTACTGGAGTCTGCATGAAGAGTGTTGTACATAGAATCACTATGCAGAGTAGCTTCATGCAGACAACGAACACGTCACAGTGAGGACAGATGGTGCAGTAGTGAACTGGTGGGTACCTTTAGGCTCCATAAATTAGTGTTGAGGTCCCTATTGAAGTACCTTTCTGTGTAAATTCCATAGTCCAGCATGCTGTCGGGTGGCATCATCTGAGTTTCTACAATATATCGCATCTGAGGGTGAAGGGAAAAACAAACAAAAAAAACAGATACAAATATACATATAACAAAGGACGTTATGTCTGTGATAAAAGAATTCTCACCATGTTGTAACTGCTGCTTCCAGGATACAGAGGTTTACCGAGGAACAATTCTGCAGCCGTGCACCCCAGAGACCACATATCTATAGCTTCATTGAAAGGAAGCCCCAGCAGGATCTCTGGTGCCCTGTGAAGGGTTAGACAACAGATTTGCCACTCCTGTTACTCAACACCACGTTGTTCTAGCGGTCAGTGTGACACTGAGGCATGGCCCTGAGTCTATCACCTGTAGAAGCGAGTTTGGACATATGAACCCAAAACAACAGCTGATTTTTCATAGGCCAGACCAAAGTCAATCAGCTTGACTTTAAATGGTGCTTGACTGTGGTTTACCAGCACGATGTTTTCAGGCTTCAGGTCTGCGTGTATGACCTGAATGGCCTTCAAGTGGTAAAGTGCATTGGCCAACTTAAAAAATGCAAAAGGTTGAGGTCAATTATTTGTGATTGATGATATTTTAGTCACTGCCAGTAAAGCTGGAGGAGCACATACCTGCTGCACTATTGGTCTGATTTCTTTCAGCAGGAGGGGCTGAAAGTTTCTTTCTCTTAACAGATGATGAAGACTTTTATCCAGCTGCTCAAATTCTAGACATAAATGTCCTCTATCCTCAAAAGCACTGTACCAACGAACAATATTGCACTTGTCCGGGTCCAGGATTTTTATTTTTTTTAGGTTGGATATCTGTGAAAATAGTTGTCAGATTGATAATTACCAAATAGAATGATTTTCCTCTATTGCAGCCTGGTGTCATTGTGCTTACAAGCACAGTCTTTGAACAGCAGAACTTTTTGTTGCCTACCTCAAGAAACCCCTCTGCCCGGTGAGAATTTTTGATCAATTTTATTGCCACAGTCGCCGTGTCATTCACCCTTGTGCACTTTGCAACTGTTCCAAAGGTGCCACGTCCCAGGAAGGATTCCACCATGTAAAGGCTGGGTTCTGAAACAAGAAAGTTTCCTGGACGTATTTGGTGTTCATGTCCAGGATTGTGCATCATTGTGGAATCCATCACCTGGGGTTTTCACTGGCCAGGCTGGATGTGGACCTAACAGGAAATCACCACTTAGCATATTCACTCCAAAAGTTTTATCCTTTAATCAACAAATGTGGAAGAAATCACACTTAAATGATAGTAAAAAGTCAAATAACGATGTGGTAAGATGTCAGTGATGATAAAACAAAACTTCATTGTAGAAGACATCAGACAAACCTGGAGGAGCACACACCTGAAGACATCTACCTGATAGGGGTCAGAAAGTTAAAATACTATCAGGTTGTAGTAGTTATTGTCACCAGTGAAGTTTCGATCAAAGCCATTTTTTCTACTTGCATGTAAAAATATCTTTCATCTTAAGTGCTCACCTTAGATATAAGTGTTACCGGTTTCTGTCTTTGATGTTGGCCCTCTAATGAGCTGGCTTTTTTGTACCATTGTTCCATCCATCCATTTTCTTTCCCTGCTTGTCCACACTTGGGTCGCAGGGTTCTGCTGGAGTCTATCCCAGTTGTCGTGATCACGATTCTAGCAAAAAAAAAAAATTCTGAATTTTTATTTCATGTCATCATGTAGGCTATTTGTTGTGTGTCCGCTGAGCTATAAGACAATATTTAGATCCTGCTGCAAAATAAATTTGGGGATAGGCTCCAGCAGACCCCTGCGACCCAAGTGTGGATAAAGCAGGGGATGAATGGATGGAACATACATCTATCGTACATATTACAAGACATTTAGTCCTGTGCTTTTATCAAATTCCCAGACTTGTTTTCTCCTCACAGCAGTAATTCCTGCATGGAAAGAGTGCAGAAGGATCATATTTTATTGTTTTGATGGATGAGTGATGCCACTGTTCAGATTTGCTCGACTGCCATATTGGTGACATGAAAAAGTGGATTAAATCCATCATTTTAGATGACTCTATTCTTTGAGAGTATCTTTAGAATGAAAGATAAAAAAAAGACATTAAAGGTGCAATCGGTCTCTTTATAGTTGAGGTGTGTGTGCAGTGTTGTTTGGGTTCCATTGACACCCATCATAAATTCATTACTGTTTTCCTTTGAAGGTGGGAGAATCCTCAGTGCTCCACAAGTCTCCTGTGTAGTTGCCTTCAAAGTAAAATCCTGTGATGTCCAATTCTCTGCCTTCTTTTTTCATTTCCTTCTCCCCCCCCTTCATCTAATACACACGAATGTGGTGTTTGCAGCTCTGTTCCAGCATCCAATTCTGGCGACTTGCATGGCATCATCATCATCATCATCATCATCATCATCATCATCATCATCATCATCATCATCATCATCAAGGCGAAGGTCAACAATAGGAGGCAGTATTAGTTTCCAGCTGCTGATACTGATGCTGATTATTGCTATTTTCCCCCACATTACTCTAATTTCCCATATTCATTTGTGTATTAATTCATTACGGTATTTTATCATGACAAAAATATAGAGCTGATCCCTTTGGTGGAACTGGGGGGGGGGGGGAAGACAAGCAATGGAGGAATACTAATTTGAATGCTAATTTGATTCAAGATCAGATTTAATGGAAGAAACAGCAGAGCGTGAGAACATCTATAACGTACCACCACCAACTGTTACAAATATTCTCCCCAACTGTCACACAGTCATCAGAGAGAAGAGACAAGGCGAAACTTCACTTTTCCAAGCTGGGAAGAGCGAGACATCAAGCTCCAAAGCGGCGCAGCTTCCACTGAGAAACTCCACATCTGCCTGCCACCAACGCACCCCCTCATGATCAAACACATGAATGCAAAGAGTGCAAAGAGAAGGCTCACAATTAGCATCCAATCATCTGCACGGCGTCTCTCCTGCTTTCTTCATCGTCAAAGGCAATATTTGTCGGTGAATATCCTCTAATTAGTATCAGAGGACACACTCAGAGAGCTGACACATGAAGGCCGCGGTTTCATAAAGAGTTCTAAAGCTGCACAAAACCACCAAAATCAAATGTCTCAGGAGCTATATGTGTCCATATTTCAACGTCCTGCAGGGTGAAGCATTTGTCCTAAATGGGCAGTAGATCCCATCATTGTCCTGTCAAAACCACCAAAGAACTACCGTAACTCACTTTTGCTACCTACATTTTGTTTAATGTCTGACTATTCTAATTAAATTGTGATGTTATTTAGTCTGAAAGGGGCACATTACTGGCTTTAATGGTAGAATGGAAGTCAGGCTGTTGTTTATAATTGCTCAGAACTTATTCGAGCACTTTCACTGGTTCTTATTGAGCTCATTCATCTAGAAGCTCATTAGTAATCAGACAATATTGAGTGCTTGGCTTTGTGTCTGAAGGGGTATTCTTTACTATTCATACAGTCAAACTTGCCACAAGAGAGTCTGAGACAGCTCAAAAGACAAAGGAGCCAATAAACCTGGAGGAACAGATCCAATCAGATATGGAGGCAGAGGAAGAGGCTGAACTCTGAGGATGTTGCTCCTCTGCTCCTGCAGAGTGAGTGTCTCCTCAGGAGAATAAGAGGAAACTTGAATTGCATGTCATTGTGGAAAACAATGACTCAGATGTGGAGGATGGAGAGCGAATGAAACCTGTGTGCAATCTCAGGTGTCTTCACCAGAAAGGGATGAATGAAAATGAGAGGTGGGGTGAAAAAAGTTAAGGGATTTAATAGGTATCCCCATAAGGCCATTGAACACATTATGCTCCATGTACTAGATGCAGGTTTGTCTGTTATTTAAAAGCTCCCATTAACCTGATCCCACACAGACTGAATCAATAGTCTGAACAGAGACGCAAAGCCTCTTAGCGTGTTACATTAGCTGCTCCCGGAGCCGGCCTGAGGATGCTGATGATGTCAGCCTGCAGAGGGGGGATCCTTTCATCCAGATTAGATAACTAACTGCTATGGGTCGGTCAGGAGCCACCAGCCTGTCATTGATTTGGCCTCAAACCAGATGTGTTAAATACAACTTTGATCCGTCTGTGCGAGTTTGTGAGAGCTGACATGTCCAATGATATGGTGGCATTTCAGTTCGAGCGCTGTTGTGGGTCAAATGTTAATTATTTAGGTCACATATTGTCAGATTAGTTTATTTCGCACTGTTGCACCTTTTTATAATATTTTCTCCTCATTTTCTCATTGATGCTGCACAACAGGCTCCATATTCAGCAAAAATAATTGTGTTTTCATGCACCTTTGCCAGCTGGATTTGGACATGTAAATAATAGTTTAATACACCATTTGCAAATTTCATTATACGTATCACAAAATGGGTTGAAATATGGGGAGCAAAATTGTTTTTAATTGCAGGAAAATATATCAAAGTTTATTTGCTTTGTGGCATTAAAGATAATATTATGCATTTTAAAAACAAGATAACGATATATGCATTTTCTAATTAAATGATAGACCCTCTTTTCATGATTTTTATTTTGTGATCTTCGAGGAACTGGCGGAATAAACATGCTGCTTCTTTTTTTCCATGAAATAACAGATTGCCAATTAATTAAAGTGTGCTTTGGGCAGTTCCCTGGGCAATAAAATGAAAGCTAAAAGAAAACCCCAGTTACTTAACCTCAGATTTTTCTTCATTCTGCCTCAAATAAAGGCTGATAAATGTATAAATTTATTATTTAGTATATTACTTTGGGAGTATTTGTAAGGGCTCTATTCTTAGAGAACTATAAACTAATGGGTAATAATGATAATGATAACGCTAAATGGGTAATAATATCACTTTTAATGCATATTTATATTTATATATACGGTATATACTGTGTGCATATATATATATA
>BJFM01001237.1:2430-24062 GCA_016586285.1 Arothron firmamentum | reverse complement strand
TATATATATATATACACACACACACATACATACATGTATATATATGTACAGAGAGAGAGAGAGAGAGAGAGAGAGAGAGTTAATACACCAAGTGTCAGATCAAATGGACCATGAGGAGGCAACTTCTGTCTCCTGGAGGATTTCCTTCAGGTCATCAAGCATCACATCATGAAGACTGGACAGGCCCACATGGAAACAGACGCAGGCTAAAACCCTTCTTTGCTCTTCACTAACAGAGTCTTCATCACCCTCATCAGTCTTGTTTTCTAAACCTTCAGCATTGCCTTAGTGCTTCATTTAAACTCGTTGACAGTTACCTGCAAATATATTTTTCCTGATAAAATATAAAAGGAAAATCAGACAGCCTGTTTTTCAGACCTAATTGCTTCACTGTCCTCCAGCCAGCTCTGCTTTGGCACCTGCATCACAGGTTGGGAGAACAGTGGCCAACCTTAAGCTCCTCTCAAATTAAACAGTAAATCTGACACCTATAACAGAAAGGGATGAATGAAGAGGCTTAAAAAGGCCTGAAACATTGACTTAAATGAGTTTTTCTGTTAACCAAATAGTTCAATCAAGTAGCATTTTCAGTGAGTAATGTGTGAGCCAAGGAGTTTTTGGCAGCTTTATTCAAGCGCATAAAAAATTAATGTAGCACCAAAAATTCCAATGCAAATACTGATGTTGTCATTATGGAAGGATTAAACCTTAATAAACTGCCACTGACAGAGCGCTCATCGGTTATCAGGTGTTTTAGAAGCTTTTAAATAAAATAAAGCAGGAAGACCCATCAAAATAAAACCGTAGGTAGACTCAAAAGCAGATCACAAAAGTCAACAGCAAAAAGAACAGTAGATCAGAAAAGTCAGTGGGAACTTGACATTGAAATACTGAACACGCATGTGAAAAGCCTAGAAAATGCCTAATACTGCAACAAAAACAAACAGGATCACAAAAGGTGATTCAATGAAAACTTGACACAAAAATAAGTTATTCTAGCAATGTGCCAAAAAGCCTGAAGCAGAGCTTTTAAAGAAGTTTAATTATAAAAACTTAATCTGGAGGTGTTTGTTTTCTAAAGCAACAGCACGTTAAAAAGATTCTCTAAGTGTCTGCGAATGTGTCAAGTATGATGAGGTTAGAAGTGCATTTATTTTAGTGAGTGTTTGTTTCCTCTTAACAAGCTTTACATACACTCTCTGAGGTGCAGGTTAAACCGAACTCTTGAAATCGCTGTCAGCTTAATGGCCTCTGCCTGATGCTGATAACTGCCAAGGTGTCTGCTGCTCTTTTGGAAGCAGGTGGATAAAGTTGTGAGAGCTTTTGTGTGAAGGTGCTGTGAAACAGAGCCCAGTGGCTTTTTATAGACGTCTTTGAAGGGAATTGACATTCAGCTCAGGATTTTCGCTTCAAAAAAGTCACCTCCCTCCTCTGCTTTTGGTTTTGGAGACGTCCTTGAGTGTACCGCGCAGGTTGTTTGCCATGTTGATGCTTTGTTTGAGTTTCCTCCAAAGACTCGAATAGAAACGGACATGTTGGCAGGTCCGATGGTGGAAACTATGGAGTCTGTCAAACTCTATCTCAGCTATAAAAAAAAAGGGAGTAAATGGTCACAACCCACAACAGCCGGGTGCAGAAAGAGAGTGCAGGGAAGAGCTGAATGTGGGCCCAGAATGCCAAAGTACCACCACGTCACTGCCGATGACAGTCAATTTGTCGGAGTCAGGATCCTTTCCAGGATGTTCTCTGCTGCTGGCAGCTCTGCTGATGGCATTAGCAGTCGGTTTACCTGCTCGTTTCCACACATAACATGAACATAAACATTATCCACCAAGTCACTCATCTAAAAACGGACAATTTATAGGTTTCTTGAATGTGTTAATGCTGCATTACAACTGTTGCCTCACAGGTAAATGGTCTATCAGACATATAACTCAGGCTTACTGGACAAACCAACAATGTTCACCTTTACACCTGGTTTTCTGCATCATGGCAGGCTTCTCTGTTGTGGCAGGTTTTGCTCTTCCTTTGTGATGTGGCTGCAGTAGTGAAGAACAGGCCGATTGGGCCGGATTGTTTGCAGACTAGCCCATTTTAAATTAATTTAAAACTTCCTGCACATTTTTTTTGTTGTTGAATTACACATTCTCTGAAGTGGTACTGCAATAACTAGCATCTTCAACATTTTACAAAGTTCATGTTATATTAGAGTATTTTCCTTTACTTATGCTTGCCTCTTTATTGGCTGATACAGATTTTTTTTGTCTGTTCAAATAATTTCCAGACTTATGTGATAACTCTTTTTCCAATTTTAGACTAGAACTGAAGCAATCCTGTGAGGTCATATCTTTGATCGTGTATATTTTAACTCTGTTAGCTGAAAATCTCCTGAGATTTCTTAATCAGGGCACTTCTGGTCCTGACTATTTCTAGTATGAAGATTAAAAGTGATTAAAGCTATAACATCTGAGCCCCCAAAAACTGAAAAAAACAGATCTATTTCTACAAATACACAGTGGAGGGAAATGTTTCTTTGTTGAATTGTTCTTAATTCAAACATGCAATTCATTCTGACAGGCTGTAGCACTGACCTTTACTTACAATATATCTGGTGATTCTTCTTTGAGGTGATTTAGACATCAAATAAAATTACACCTACATTAATAGAATCTAAATGCCACAGGCAAACAATAAGGCACTGATCATATCTCTGCTTCTGCTGAATTGAACTGCGGGCCTTTGAAACGTGATAATAAGGCCTACACCAGATAAGATGCTCATTAATTGCTTGAAGTATGAATTGGAATATGCATTTCATATGGAAAAATGATCATGGATTAAAAAATTACTTAAAAATAAGTTAAATGATCTATGGGAGCAAAACAAAAAAATACCTGCCATATTTACAAGTCATAAATAAATAAATATGTCTGTATACCCTACTTTGTGTAATTGCAGAATTTAGCCAGCAGGGTGCACACTTTTCATGCCAGCTCAGCAGCGAGAGGTCAAGAGAACAGTGATAAATGTCAGCAGTGTTGCGTCTTATTTAATCTGAATGAACTGGCAGCATAGAACATTTTTATGGGATTAGAATACTATTTTTCATATAGATATAACGCATGTAAATGTAAATATGCATTCTGTGAAGATTTATCCGTTTTAGACCATAACGACACCAGTTACATCAAGAAAAACACCAAAACATTGCACTGTTTTATATTAAAGTAATGAATATAAATTCTGAGATTATTCAGCAAAGAAAATCTAAATTTAACTATTCTTTCCTGTCGTGCATTCACACTGCGTAATCATGTACTTTATTTATTTATTTATTTATTTTTATTAAATTATTTATTTAATTATTTATTTTTCATCTTTTGGGGTGGATTTTCTGCTTCAAATATCAATCATATCCCTCAAATGATTTATTTGACTGCGCCGTTGTGCTTCAATTTACACTCCTAAATCTGATGAAAGATGAGAAGATCTTCGCAGGTGGGCAGGACCTGGCAGGTAGGGGAGTTTATAGGGAGAAGATGTTGCCCTTTGCTGCAAACGAGCTCATTTTAACGACGGTCCCACGCCAGGAGTCCAGCACACTAGCCCGCTCTGCATATGCTCATGGAAAAAAAGTCAGAGAGCAGCTGAGACGGCTGGACATTTTCAGCATGCGGAGGCTGCAAAGTTTCCAGGCTCACACTGAACTCCACCTGTTCAATACCGGGACTACTGCTGCTGCGCGCAGCCACGTTGACTCTGGAATCAATTAATGCGTCGGTTTAAAGATTTTTTTAAATGGAAAATGTTAATTGCAATTAAAGTGGGTCACTAAATTTTGTTTGCTGCATATCGTTAACGCTTGCGCTAAGCTACCTCAAAATTTTAATGGAAACCTTTTAAGCCACAGTGAACGATATTTCCAGCTTTAAAATGCTACTTGAACAATAACAGCAGCAAACCTTCTGAAAAAGTTGTAAAGGACTTGAATACTTTGTTCATATTTTGCGTAAAAGTCTTCCCAACGCAGGAACCATCATCCAGCACGGATTAAAAGTGGGACTGCAGCGCTCTGAGTCATAGATGTCATCTCATTTGGAAGGAGGCCCACGGCTGGAGACCACTGCAAACCTTGACGCACCCCAACCCAAGAAACTTACTGACGTGACAGTTCCTGACGGATGCGCCGGGCAGTGCGGCTGCCGCGGGGACGGAGGGCAGAAGAAAGCGTGTCTGTCTGTGGAGCACCACCAGCAGAAGCCACGCAAGATGTCCCGGAGCCCCAAATGCGCCCGCTGTCGGAACCATGGAGTTGTTTCCTGCTTGAAAGGCCACAAACGCTTCTGCCGCTGGAGGGACTGTCGCTGCGCCTGCTGCCTGCTGGTGGTGGAGCGGCAGCGCGTCATGGCCGCGCAAGTCGCGCTGAGGCGACAGCAAGCGGCGGAGGTGAGGAGAGCACAAGGAACCCTAACCCTAAGCCCAGATCGCAGCAACCATGACAACAACGAGGTGATTATTATCCTTCCAAAACCATAAAACAGGCAGAATATCGATATCAGGAAGAAAGAAACATTGATTTTCTTATGCTGTCCTCAGAGGGATTTTTTTTTTTATCTCTAATGAAATAAAAATTGCCTGTTTTAAGTCTCCTTTCATCTTTTTTGAAATTATATCAGAATAGTTCTTTGATGTTTCTTTTAGTAATTGCTCCATATAATAATAACAATAATAATAATGCAAGAAAATTGATTTTCGCCAAAAGAAGTTAGACTTAATTGAAGCAAACTGTAAAAGAAGAATTGTTATAGGTTCAGATTTGTTAGCAAATATTAGTGACAACTGAGGTTAATGTAACTGTAGCCTATAAATAGCTTCAGGATTATTCTACAATGCCCGTGCCTTCAAAGGCTTTTAACATTAGCTTTTCTAGCGCTCCATAAAGCAAATAAAATGTGTCTAAAGCTCTGCCCCAGTACTGTATGATCATGTCCAAGTGTTTAATTCTTGGTCCCTGGTTTCTTTCAGAGTAAGATTGGGGTCAGGTACGCAGGATCCCTGTGTAAGGCTTCACATCAACGTTACACCAGAGTAGCTGAGCAGAGCACGCTGACCAAGAGCCTCCTGCAGGGTAAAATCAACATCCTTGCTTTCATTAACACAGAAAATCACAGATTGTGATACCAAGTGCATTTTTATTTTAGTATATAAGAAAAAGTGTAAGCCAGGTTGTTCATTTTAACTTGGATTATCGGGCTGCAATAAATCAACAAAGATTAATATAACGTGATTTTTTTTTTTTTTTACTGCAATAGCAAACGTGGCAGCTACTTCTTCATGTGACTTTGCCTGACAGATGATCCTGCCTGCATCTCTGTTACAGGCATGGATTCGCCGCTGGATAACGAGTCCCCCTGTTGGTCGAAACAAAGGCAGCATGACCAAACGTGCTTCCCCTGCCCCTCCATCAGCGCTCGGATGAGGAAGAGACGCACCTTTGCAGACAAGGAGCTGGAGAAGGTGATGCTGGAGAAGGAGCTAAGACAGAGAGAGCTGCCAAACGAGTTCACCTACCCTGCCATTGGTCCCGTGGTTCCCCCCATCCCTCTGCCCGTCTCCCCAAACCTCGACTGCTGTGGTATCAATAGAGACCCCCTGACGTCTGCTTATGTGTCTGTATATAAATACAAGCCCCTGTATGAGTGCGACTTCCAGTTCTATCAGTTCTTCCACCTAAAAGGCTGTTCCCCTGCAGAGTGCACCGATTTTTACCAAAGTTTAGAACAGTCCAGACAAGATGCGGTCCAGAACATCTGCAACATCAGTGATAAAGCGCTCATACTGCCAACATCACAGGAAACGCATTGTGCCAACACCTTATCAGGCCTGGAGGCTGTCAATCCAACATTAATGGACTCAAATGGCTCTTCAGCAAACCCCTGCTCTGCTTCTGGATCAGCTTGGGTCTTGATTGGTGGGCAGGGCATCAGTGAAACCAACAGAACCTCTGGGCTGAGATCAGTGAAGGCCTGGTGCTCAGACTCTCACATGGACCCGGCAGGTGCTGGTGATGACTCAGGCGAGAGCCCTCACAGTGACCCGGCTGGGTCTCCTGCAGCGAAGCCTTTGCCGTTCTCTGTAGAGGCTTTGCTGAAAGCCTGACAAGCTAATGGCAATGACGTGCACTTTGCATCATGTCAAATAAATGTTCCATTTATAAAAGGTTGCTGTAGATGACTGTTTGCAGTAAATTTCTATATTTATAAAAAGAACAAAGCCACTTTTTTGTATTTTCTCTCAAAATGTTCTATATTTTACAAATTAAAAATATACCAAAGATACACATGTGATCTGACTATGGTCTCTTTAAAATTAGCAGTAACTTCACCCGTGTGAACACTGAAATAATAATATAAAAGTCATAATGTGCCTCCATTTCCGTCAGATATTATGACGGACTCAAAAGAATTCCGATGGCAAACACCAAACTCTGGGAGCCAGCGTTGCCCAGGCAACATTGTTCTTTGTATGCTGAGCCTGACATGAGTTTGTTTGAACATGCATCTGATCTATATCCACCTTTCCCCCCCCTCAACCTCTCCCCCCTTTTTTGTTCTCTGCAGCGATCCCTCATAGATGGAGGTCAGATACTTTTGACAACTGTGGACCTCATGGCGTCAATGCAGCAGCGATAGCGTGCTCCTCCGTACCTTTGTTTGCCTGTATCACCAGCATATCAACATGCCTTTCTCCAGCTCTCTCCACATACATGCAGACAAGCGAGATTGGTGCAAAGAAAGATGAGGTTGAGAGCTTGAAAGCATTGAAGATGTGCTTTTGTTTTGCTTTCTAACACATTATATGAGCCTATTTTACCATACCAAACTGCTCCGATTGCCATTTTTCACTGCAATAAGAAGTAAGCATCCATCACAAAGAGCTGATAATGACTCCTGTGAAGAATAACACAGAGGAGATAAATCCATCCTCTCTTCTGCTCTGCCCGTTCCCTCGTGTCTCATTCTAAAGTATCCTCAGTAGAGGTGGGTGCCTGCTTTAAAGAAAGTCGGGCGTTGAAATGCCACTCACGTTCTAACATCCTTGTCTGAATTTGTCCTGTAACGGACAGATTATCTTCATGGCTCCGTGCTCTTCTGAAAGGGTTGATTCAATCGCCAAACCCCAGTTTATTAACATTTCCCATTGTAAGCTTGGGGAGGACGGGGGAGGAAGAGGACACGTGGGAGGGGATATTGGATTTAGGCCAGCTTGCTGACAAAGCAGTTTCAACAGGTTGAAACATGTTTCTGGATGTCTAACAACACCCCCCACCCCCCCACCCCCTGGCTTTTAGCTGCCCACCTCTGCTGTTTTTTGCTCTTCGTTCTGTCGTCGGGCCTCATTTCCATTTCAGCGGGATTGATTTCACCCTACATAGGGATGGAAAAGCTTCGCTTTAGCAGTTTCCCGTAATCCAGATCTTCATATTTTCATTTTATAGACAATCAGGAGGGACTGGAAAAATGGCAGAACGCAAGGAGAGTGATGATGAGTGTGGTAGACACACAACAGGCTCCTTGATCTGAATATCCAAGAAGAGAAAAGGGAATTCATTTAGTTTTAAGATGTTTTTTGTTCGACAGTGGAACATGTAAGTGCCTATACTGTAGATGAGATTTTAGAAATCCAAAGAATTTTTAACAAAAGGGGGAAAAAAAACATTGTTTCTTGATATATTCTAGTCATTCATACTCACAGCAGTGTGGAGCAGCACAAATTTATGTATGTGGATCTTCCTGCAGCTGGAATGTAGCGCTGAATTCCTGCTCGCTGTTCTTTGCCTTGTTCTGAGCCTTGCGAACTGTCTCTTCTCTCACTGAAGGTGAAGCAAACATCTTAAGAAAAAGAAGAAGAAGAAGAAGGGTAACTGTAATAATAAAGTTCAACTGTTGGAGTTCCTTTGGAAGATTTTGCTTCTTTTTCACTCCTGTTTTCAGTGACATTAATTCTCTCTCCTGCATAGTCAGGTGCTGTTACAGCTGAGGGTTTAACACCTGATTGTGTGTATAATTAGTGCAAACTTCAAGGCCATAAAAGGTTTTTTTTTTTCCAGCCAAAGTTAAGGTATATTTAAAGTTAAGTTTAACTTGAATCTTCTACCAAAAATTTGAATTTCTCTGTTGGTGAATGTTATTGTTACACACTCAGCAGCGCTCCTCTTGTGCATTTTAAACAGGTTATCTGCAGACCAGAGAATGAGAGGTGCAGGCCGGGCCGTTTGATGTGTCTGCCCACCTGCTGCATGCTCTGGACTCCCTCCTGTCCTCGGACCGGCCCTGTCCTGCAGCCACCCTCATGCATTATAGGTACAGGTGTTACACTGCAGCCTTGTGCTGTTGCCTCACTCAGCACATTACATTTCCTGAAATAAATATTACACCAGCAAACTCTTTTGCTCAGGCATCACTGTGGCCAAACTGCAGCCAAACATGTTAACCACCAATAAAGAAAAGCGAGAGTCTGAAATGTCGTCCTTTCGTCACACCACAGCCCTTCAACCAGTGACAGAATTCATTTAGACACATCATGCTTCTAATGTTCAAAAGAGCTTTTCTACTTTTCGGAGAATGGATGGATCGATGATGGATGGATGATGTCTCAGATAGACAAGAAGAACGCTAAGGTTTACCATTTGCACCATGAAATGAAACGGAGCACTAGCCATCGGTAAAAGCACGACTTTAATAGAAAACAAACACCTTGTCTGCCCTCTGACACAGACATTCCTAATGGACTACAGTCGGGTTCCGGGCTGCCCACCACCAGAACCACCACCTTTCATTGAACAGAAGAGCAAACACACCAGCCCTCTTCCAAAGAAGGCCCTGTGTGTAACTGACACTGTCTTGGCTGGGTAAGAAATTTCACAGCTTAAAAAACATCTTTGAAACAGGCAGGGTAGAGTTCTCTCCTGTGCCTGCCCACTTACCCTCATCCTGTGCTTGGTGGGTTTTTCCATCTGCTGGTGTGTGCACGTACAGTGTTTGTGTGCTTGAATGTGTGCGGAGCTGCCCTGTCGCTATTCCAGCAGCCTTGGGGATGGCTAACGCTGCAGCTGTGTTGCGATCCAATTACCATCACATGGTGCTGCTTGGCCTCTGAAGAACTACCTCTGCAATATTAGAAACGAACCCAGACCACAAGTCTGCACTTTCGCTCACCTCTCTCCCTCCTGAAAATATTATGCTATTGAAAAGATGTTGACTTAGAGAATAGAGTAACACCGAACTATGACACCCTTTTCAATTTATTACTGTAAAAATTTGGCACATTTGGCTCTTCAGAATGTCAAGTCAAAGGAAGCCCCATTATTAAGAGGACATAGGTTTCATTGCAAGTTCTTGAAAAGGACATTTTAAACATCATTCCTTCAGAAGTGACTGACCTTTAACATGCATATGTTCAGTTGTTGAGAAGGGGCTGTCCCCTCCTGCCCTTCTGTGTGAATCTGTTGCTCCCATGTGACACGAGGAACACATCCCACATCAGTCATCCCCTTCGCGATTGTTTTAGGGTTTGGATCATTATTAAACGCTCAGCACGGACATAATCTAACAAACGCTAACTCATCCCCGCTGGTTCACCCTAAAACGGGGATCGTTTGTGGCCAGTGTTATCTGAGACCAAAAATATAAATAGAAAATATCTTTTTTTTTTGTTGGACAGTCTATGAAGTACAAGCCCAGCATCTGCCCTTTCTTCGAGCTGATTTAAAGGGTCTCTCTGTGTTCAGTACAGCCGCTGAAACTTTACAAGCTAAACTCAAGCAAAGCCGGAGCAGGAACGCTGCGACCCGGAGGTGGTAGCAATAACACCAATGCAAAAACAGCCCTTAGTGCACGACCATTAAAGCAGTGTTGACCCAGCTTGCATTAAGTTTTATTTCACAGAAAATTCCGCCGATTCAAACAGCCTATGTACTGACTCCTGGTAATCTAATCCACCTTCGCATTATTCATGTCCTCGTTCATGACCCCCCCCCCAAATGCGAACATATTGGCACAATCTTACATGTGATTGATTATCTGAGGCCAGGAAAGACACTTAAAACCCTGTTTTGATGTCAAGTTCACAGACCTTTTAAGAATAACAGCTGGCACAGACAGAGAGCGGGGAGACAATCCTAAGTGTTCAAGGAAACGTGTGGGCAAGTTTCGATGCCACGATAGCAGGAACCCCGGAGCTCAATATAACCAGAACTGCGCTGCATCCTGCCAAGATCAGCAAGATGTTTTAAAAGCGTTTACTTTTATTGCAGACAAACCCCCTAGACCACAGCAGATCCGAGGCAAAGAGATGAAGGGGAAGGGAGGATGTCAGTGGACAGAGGTTTAATAAATAAATAGTGAAAAAGATGGGGGTTTTTTTTTTAAATCTAAGTGGTAAAATGTATTAGAGGCAGTTACCAGATATTAAGTGTTTGCTTCATGTTAGCGTCAGTCTGTCTGTCAGCACACTGTCTGTTCGATTATCCCTCAGTGATCATGACAGGTTCTCACTCTCAGGCTAAAACTCCACAAATGAGCATTTCCAGTCTCATCGATTTATCAAGTCTGAATTATAATTACACCATCTGCAATGATAATTCAAGTTAAGTTCTTATCTTATTATTTACCTTAGAAATGACTATTTTATTGCTCATTCAGGGTTGAAACCATCCCAAATGTGATGATCAGGTGCAGATGACGTCTGAAAATGGTGTGTGAGTTGACTGGAGACCAGGGTTAGATTAGTTCTTCTACCGGTTTATAAACTGGTGTCTGCATGACTGCTCTCTGCTGAAGTCTGACTCCATTCAATCTGATTCTCTCTGTGCATCAGTGGACGACCCATTTTGCACTTACACGATGCTATAAATCAACTGTTCTTCTCAGCAGGCCTCAGAGTCAGAAGAGGTGGAACGAAGAAGTAAAAGTCATTTTAAAAAGACCCAAAATTGTTGAACTAATTATAAATATTCAGTCTTTCCCTGATAAATGACATTTAATTGGAGTTACTGCTGGAATTTGTGTCTGCAGTCACCAGACTGGTCCTGCAGGATACACACAGGATTCAATCTCACACTCTCAGGCTCTACAAACACACTATGTGTGTGTGTGTGTGTGTGTGTGTGTGTGTGTGTGTGTGTGTGTGCGTGCGTGCGCGTGCCTATGATCCAAAACCTATTATCCAAATTTCCTGAAAGATTTCAGCCATACTTGGTAAAATACCGCACAAGAGATGTGTTTTCAGGGATGATAAATGATTCCCAGTTAAAAACGGCATTTTAACCCAGCAGCAGCAGTTCTGCCACTGAGCCCAGATAGTTCCAGCACAACATAAACAGCAAAGCTTGGTGTCTTTAGCCATCTTGCCCTCCTGTCACTGATGGATTCTTTTCCCCCAAAAGATTTCCTCTGTAACACAAGCTGCTCTGTCTTCTGTTTTTACTTCAAACAACCAATTAATCACCTTAATCGCCCTCAATTAACCCCCTAACCAGATGCTGCCGCTGAACGCAAACGTCCACGCTGTCGCTCACGCTGTCACCTCTGCCAGACAGCTGATGAATTGTTACCAGAAGGCAAAACTACCGCCGGCTAATTCATATAATATTACAGCTTCAGAGGACACAACATTAGTTGGGGAGTAATGATGGAAGAGGCCACAGGCAGGACAGTGGCGATGAGGGGAAAAAAAAAAAAAGCTTGTTTCTTCATCACATGTTAATTTTTTGCTGTAGTCAGAGAGACAGCCGGAAAGAAAGGATGAATATCATAACACTTTATAACACGGATATAATAGTAACTATTAGTTTAGGCAATAGATTAGCTTAAATAACTGAGATGTTAATCAGAAACCATTACAAATTAATACATTATGCACCTAGTGCCCAAGTTAACCTTAACAGCAAATAATTAATCACATATGAACTCTATATTACTGCTTGTTACTGTGCTAAGCAAATGTGAATTCAGTATAATCAATAACGACAAGCTGTTAACACTTGGTAACATTTGTGTGAGACTAAGAGCAAAACATCAACACGTACGTCCTCCAAACCTCTGAAGCACCAAAAGACAGAATTTCAGAGCACAAACAGAAGCTCTCAGATGTCAGCCAGTCAGCTGCAGCTGTGGGAATATTCATGAAGACCAACAACCTGGAGAATATCCCAACATGAAGCCTGGAAAAGGGAAAAATAGCCAATTAGTGTTCAGATTTTCTTAAAGGGGAGTCTTGTTTGTGAATTATCCCCAGTTTAAAAATGAAATCTGAGGTGAGATGTGGGGTCAACTTTTTTCCTTTGCATTCCTCCGTGGGTTACTCATGTGAATCCAGTGCCAAGCGTTTGATATCCAAGATGGAGGCGTGCTCCTTTGACAGCAGCTTGTGGCAGCCTTTCCCTTCAGCGTAGCACGAGCTGGATCTCGTCGAACTGTGCCAAATGGGCTTGTTGACATCGCGCAGAACACGCACGGATTTCATCAGAAATCCCTGGGTCAGATCTGCATCACACGGCGTTGTCTTTCTTTGTCAAACACGGAGGGTAATTAAAAGCGGCTTCCGAGTTTCTGCTTCTTATCGCGCCGCAGCAGTTACGGCTGCAGATCAAAATCAGCAGGGGACAAAGAATGTTCTAAATGGGTGGCAGAGATGGTGACAAGAACGCCAAAAGATAATTTAGAGCCCCGCACTGAATTGAACAGGATTGTATGACACTGTGTAGTCACTGTGTAAGGAACATGAGCTGCTCTGACCATCAACAAATATGTTTATGGCACTTTGGGGAACAAGCTTGAGCAAAGCCTGAGCGGAGCTGAACGTCAAAGGTTAGAGGATAACAGCCCACCTGCTCGCTCGCAGGAATATGTCCTGAGCTCTTCTTCCTGAAATAAAAACCATTTGATGTAACAAACAAACTCCAGAGGGAACAATAAAATCCACTTCCAAGCTGAAAGAATAGCAGAGAGCAGATAGCTAACCGGTGTCTCCAGTTTAACGTAGAACAGGAACTATGAAGCAGTTAAAAATGACCTTCAGATGAATGATGGCTGCTGCAGAGACGCTGTTTTCACACCACCTCAGTATCTTCCACTGTGACAATCCATAAAGAGCACAAATTAATATTATGGATGGCTGTTTATACACTAAAAACTCATTGTAGCTATTTCATATTAAAGTTTTCTGTGTTTTTATTGTTAATTCAGTGTAATTCAAATTTCAGGCTACAGTCTGTTTAATTGTAGGTGACGTAAATTTAAGGAAGCCTAAAATGGATTAAAATTGCTGTGCTTGGTCACAGCTATTTTCGAACAATCCATCAAACTAATGGGTCAGACAGAAAACGATTCGACAGTGAACAGAAACGCCTCAGTCAACGTGGATTAGGAGCATATTTGCAGACAGTGGCCAGACTGTTACAGCTAAAAGGAAAGAATCAGCACCAGAGAGAAGGCCGACTGAGAGATCAGTGGAAGGATTTAGTCTTTAGTCTCTCCTCACTATATGCAAACAGCCCCCGATCAATCATCACACAAGGAGGAAAAGCCCTTTTCTTCCCACTTAAGTTTTCAGGCATTAAATCACAGCTCTATGGTGAGTCTGCGACACCTGAGCGAGAGTAAACGATGAATGAATGAACGAACGCTGGGAATTAGGTTGCCATTAACTCACTGAGCCGAATCGCTGACAGATAGATGAGGAACCGCTGCAGTGGCGGGACAGACAGATGGGCCTCCTTCACCCTCAGAAAAAAACAGAGCATTGTGGCCTGTGGATGGATGAACAACAAAGCCGGAGTGACGTTTACAAGTCCTGCTTTCCCTACTTTCACAGGGTTCACGCACGAGCACCAAGAGCAGAGCTGTAACCTGAGTGTAAATGGCTTCAGAGGGGGGATTTAAGAGGACATGTTGGCTAAATAATGTAGGAGTGAATGTCACGTGATGCCCATCTTTCACTTTAGAGCATTTCTCTTTTGAACAACAAGGCTGAACGGATGGATCAATGTAATCATATTTGCTTCCTTTTTCGCTACAATTACAATTCATGCATCCAATGAGAAAACAATCAGATTAATAATACAGTTTTATATCGTCTAATTTAGTACAACATACAGACATAAAGACTATTAGAGTTGTATAATTGCATTAATTATGGGGGGAAAGTCTTGAAATATGTATTTTTGGAAAGTATCATGTGAGCATCTTGATGTCGGCGTCAGACCCCGCTGCAACAGACACGCAGACAGGTTTGAATATGATGGAGACAGAAATGCTCCTGATTGTCAGACCTGACGCCTTCGCACACACACACACACACACACACACACGTTCTGTCATCACACAATCTGTCCATCACACCATCGTCTCAGGCGCCACCACGTCTTTTCTTTCGCTGACAGTAAAATGTAAATTCAGATGAACTAAACTTTCTAAAACTGTCTTCATGCACACTGTTCTTGAGGTCTGTTAGAGATAAGGAAGCAAGAAAGCACCATGATAAAATGATAAAGTGGCACAAAAAAAGTAAAAGAGATATAAGTTTAGATAATCTCATATTTTACAGAAGTGTGTTTACTTGTTGCCTGGTGCCTGTTTGTTGTGTTTGTGTGAGATTGATACTATCCAGCTACAGTATCTGTCTCCAGAACGAAGAGGAGCGGATAAAGTGAGGCATCAAACAGCACATGCAGGGAGAATTTTAATTATTCTGGCCTTTTCTCCCAGAGCAGCGATGAATTAACAAGGGGAAAGGTTTGAGGGAACTGAAGAAGGAACTTTATGAGTGGGAGAAACGCTGCACTAACAAGCAGCCCAGCACTGATGAATGTGGCTTTATTTGTCACAGTCTCCCTACAGCTCCAGCCACAAACGCAGGATATTCATAAACGCAGAAATTAATGCTCAGAGGCGACCTCAGTCGCTTTCTCACAAACACAAACTGCATGTCCAGGCTGTGTATTTACTTAGCTGTGTGTTTAAATGTGTGTTTTTAAGGCAGTGAGCGTAATGACGGCAGTTAATGATCTTGCTCCACGAGCAATGTGTCATGTTGTGTCACCTCCTACTGCATTTTCATCCAAACACAACCCACATAACTGATCACACTTCAGCAGCCTAATCAGCACACAGAGGAGGGCCTGTGAGTGTCGGCAGAGAACAAAATGCTGTCTGCACGTGGAGGGTTAATGGGTGTAAACCAGAATCTCATATATGAGGCTTCTCTGTGAATCTGGGTGGCTGAGGTGGGGAAACAGGCGTAGAAGGGCTGAGGTCTGGACATTTGTCATAATCACCAGAAAAATCTTTTTTTATTGGCATTTTTAGCCTTGTTAGCTTTAGGGTGAACCCGTACCTGTACCTGCCTGTCTCACATTTGCTTCAAATGTTTGTGTTTTGGACCATTTCGATGTCTTGATAATTGATTCCTCTGATATATACAGCATAGGTCTATACACATAAAATACATTAGCTCTTTCAAGCATATAATGTTTCATATTTAAGAGGCACTCTTCCTAAGAGGTGTTCCATCCAGCACGACCCTCAAAGGGCGTGTAACAGCACCAGAGTAGCTCTTGTTCCTCTCAACTGGAACTCATTTTTCACCTGCTGGTCCAGTAAACATTTATGTGCTAACTTCACACGTCCATCGCACCTCCCAACACACCCTCAAAACACAAGCCTGTGCAATCATGAGCCCCACTGGACGTCTGTATGCAGCAGTCACTTTCAATTTAACCCATCTCTAACATTTCTGTCATGCTTGTAAATCACTTCTGTCATCAAACTGACCTCAGAACAGAGGCTGCGCCTGCATTAAAGCTCATGATGCTTCTGACATTTGGATCCAAAGTCTCCAGGAACAGCCAGGAGCTTCAACTTCTATTTTTGGTCACATGTTTTATTTTAAATGCCCAAATACATAAATATATAAGTAACCAATGAACTGTAAAACACATGAAAATCAAACCAAGAAGTTTATATTTTACAATCGTACAACTGTTCACAAACTACTGTCAATTCACTCAATCCAAAACACGGATGCATATGGCTGTCGTTATGGCAACAGATATAATCAGTTTAAAGATCATGAGAGACAGATAATGCTGCACCAGCCTGTGCCAATGTTCTGATAGCCCTTTTCCCTGATACATTACCATATCAGACAGGTTTGAACAGGAGAGCTATAAAAAGGATGGACTGTGGAGACACTGGCACGTTTCAAGTGTGCTGATGGGATGTTGGCAGCAGCTGCCGGCTGGATCAACACACCATGTACAGCCATGTTAGCCCTCCAGGTGTGTGTGTGTGTACAGTAAACGGTTGCATGTGTTTGAGTGTGTGTGAAGCTATGTACTGGCCTTGTTCTGCATCTCCGTAATGGAAAGACCCTGTCAGCAGGTTAGCCGCCGCACAAGGGAACGCTTAACCTGTAGAACGGCGCTCCCCCTCACCTCTCTCCTCACACGGAGACGCACAAACACGGCGTTGTTGGCATCGACGGCATATTGAAAGTGGATATGGATCAGACGGTGTGTGCAGCCGTGCCAAGGGCTTGGAAAGGACTTCTGTGTGAATGTGAAAGAGAGCAGAAGCAGAACAATGGCTGACCTTGATGGGAAGTTAGATCTCTGCATCAATAACTCAGCAAACTTTAACAGCTCTGATGTACAGACGCAAAACTGATGCTGGTGTTAAAGACTAAGTTTTGTTGGACCAAAGGTGGCAGCAGACAGAGGTGCAGTTCAAAAGGGGTTCATCATCTCGCCAGAGACGCAAAAAGTGTTCTAAAAACTCAAATTGTCCTTGGCTAGCTGTGACCGCTGGAGGCTGGCCGACGGGGCACTGGAAACACGGACAGGCGGGAGCTGCGAGGGACCAATCTGCAGAGGCCTACAAAAGCTTCAGGTCTCAACTGGATCGTGGACAACACTGGAGAAACTTCATAGTTTGGCTGCAAGGCTAGACTGGCTCTACTGACTAAGATGGAATTATCTGGCAAAGGAGTGGACGTTGAGCCGGTTTTTTATGGAGGGAATGATCGGTGATGAACATCAGGTGTGCCCCGCTGCCCCGCCTCTGGCCACAGCCTAGCGTGGAAGGCAAAAAAAAAAGAAGAAAATATGCAAACAGGCCACAAAACAAGCCAAAAGCACAACAGACCACAACAGCTGGGAAAGTAAAGGCCCAACTGAGTTCTGGAAAGGAAAAGTAGAGAGGAAAAGCATAAAGATATTTGATGTTAGACTGCCTATTGTTTATCTTATATACTCAGTTTGTCTGTTGCTGTCTCTGAAGAGTTAATGAAGCATGTCATCAGTATTGATAAATCATTAGCTCAAAAAAATGTTCCTTTCATAATTTCCATGAAACGGTAGCCATCAGTTTGGTGTTTGGCTCTTTGTGATGGACAAGCTTCTTTTCAGCAGGCTGCCACAGAACTGACCTGCACAGTGAAGGACTCCAGACATGCTAGTTTTTAATTAAACACCTGTCAAAGAAGTCCGTTTGGATTTAATAAGATCATTAATCCTTATCTGCTCTCCTCCGGGCACAATCAGATGAGGAAAAGAAGAAAATAAACAACGCAGGCCTCGTTTTTCACCTTACAGACACTCCCGTTGATAAAGTGATTTTCAAAGGCCTGCTTACTTTTCTCACCCGACATTCGGTATTATTTACCCGCAGACAGTGTCTAAATGTTGGAGACATGAGAAAGATGGTCTTATGACATGCGGAGAGCTGAAGAAAACAGGGAAGAAAATGAAAGGAATTGCGTCAGGATCACACACCTTCAGAGGATGATGTAAGGAGCAAAAGAGTAGAAGAGTCTTCTCCGTAAGGAGCATACGCTGATGCTCTGATGGCGCCTGTCATTCATGTGCGCATCCAGCATTCTGATGCAATAGTGTGAGATAAACCTGTAAGAGGAAAGTAACAACAAACACCTTCACTTTCTAGTTCCTACTCGCTATATAAGCAACAGGGTTGAGTGGACTACTCAGTGCACAGAATGATAGACTGAAAACCTGCTTTCAGGCAGTAAAGACGCTTTAAACGGTGTCATAGCCTCACATAATGAATACGCACCAGATCGATATCTACAAATCTAAACCACTCAGCCTGTTTGCACCATCCAAGTTTGATCACATGAATGTGTGTTACGATTTCAGCCTGAGTGAAATTCCCAGCATGTGTCAAGTTTCCCCCGATTCCGCTGAAGCGCAGCAGCAACCCGACTCCGCTTTTGTCGCCTGCGGTAAGTGGCAGCCGTTGACGGATGTGGTATTTATCTGGACTGTCAACAGGAGAGAGGAAGAGAGCTGAGCCCTGGAAGCTGTTTGTTGGGATTCCTCCACCTTCGGAAACCATCCCAGTTGTTGCTGATGTAACTTCTTACATGTCTTTTTTATTGCAGCAGGAGAAGCGGTCCACTCTTTGACCTTGATCTTTGACATTTGCTGTGATCAGGCCTTATTATAAATGAACCAATACACACTTGGTGAAAGCCGGCTACACCTGGATTTAAACACTCTGCACTTGAACACGCTGCCAAGTTATAAGCAGACGGTTTTAGGTTTCCTTATTGATAGCTGGATATATTTATAATCCCTGCATGTCTTCCCTGCATGTCTGGGCTGTTTGGGGTGTTGTCCTCTTCACTTTCTGCTTCTAAAATAACCAGTTAAAAAATCCTTTCTGTCCTCGTCAGCTTTTAAAGACCGATGTCTATGATGGAAAGCAGAAGGTTGTAGTGGCACCAAAAACAAAAAAAACAAGGAACATTTCAATTTCACCGTACAACACTGATATTATACAAATATATTGGTTTAGAATTACAACAGCTACATGTTAGCGCGACACTTCTCGACCTCCTTTCCCTCAAGGGGAACGAGCGGTTGCCAGGGCATGAAACACCCAGATCTTTTTCCCAAACAAAGTGGCCTCTTTGGTGAAGAATTTGACAAGAACATTAACCTTCACTGCTCTGCCCCCAACAATCTTCCTGTTCTTGAGATTTGAGCCATGGATGCCTGGTAGTGTGTTATTAGCCCCACAGCTACAGAGGGTTAATGACGCAAAGCGTCGCGCTAGTAAACATTGGAGTCCTGCTGAAGAGGGTGAGAGGAGGAGGCAGCGGAGCCGCATTCTAACATCATATTAAAGACTTGACCTTTTTTCTTGTTTTAAATGGGTACATGTTCCAGGTGCTCTTAACATCTCACAGTCATGGGGACAAAACCAATGGTATGTGCATCCTGGATGATGACAAACTGGGTGTTGATCTTTGCAAATTTAATCAGAACTGAATATATTTCCCCTTACAACCTGTAACCTTTACGTACATTTATATAAAATAATTGAACTAAAATACAGATAAAGCACCTTTCATCAGTATCAACGTTATTTTATCAATATTGCCACATCAATATTTGTAAAAAAGAAGCATCATACTTCCCATTAAAACCCCGACACTAGTATACCTTTGTTTCCGTGACAACACATAGCTGTGTTAAGTGACATAAAAACTAACTTCTAATGTCAGGTAAGGAATTCAAAACTGCATCCAATGCAGGATAAATTATATGGTAGAAATCTGCAGATGAGTAACCCAAGAGCTTTATGCTAAATATGGGATGGCTGAGCAGGCAGTTGAGGGTGACATAATAGCTCAAATAAAGCAAATGAGAGAAGCGAAGCATGCATTCACAATCAAACTGCGGAGGAAGCTGTGCACTAACGTGGCTGTGGACCTGAAATCAGACTGTGGAAAATGTTTTATTTTACGGTTCAAGAAAATGAAACAAGACAGGAAGGGATGCTTTTAAAATCAGCTCTAACCTATAACCTAGTGCACAACTCCCCAGATCTCCCTCAATATCTACTTTGTAACCGATGTGGGGACACTGAGCTGGACAGCGAATGCATCACAAGTTAATCACAAAAAATGAATCAAACCATATCTAACAGCGAGAGCAGTTCACATTTCATCCTGCACCCTGGTTAAGGCCACACACGCGAGCTCAGGCAGACACCGGGGCATCCTGTCTTGCCACCTCTTACACCAGCTCACGTTGACATAGTCACATGCTCAAGCTAGCAGGTGAGCCGGAGAAAACCCATCATCCTGACACGCTCACTCCAGGCCATTGCTGCTAATGAAGACAAGCCAGTGTTTTCAGGAGGCAAATGTGAAGAACAATTACATTATGAGCCATTCTGAAGCAACACGAGCCAGGTTGTGCTCCTTTGTGGCTTTATCACTTTCATTATTTAGCAAATGATTGAAAACTTTGAACACTGTTGGGGCAGGTAAAATTCCAGCAATTTAAAAACTGTTAACTAACAGTTGTGTATTCAGGGTGTGTCTCATTGAAGGAGGCAGACCCTTTTCCCAGGAGGTGAAAGACAGAAGTTTTTCTGACTGACTTTTGACAAGAATTAAACAGAACATCAATCACCATCACCATCCTGAGCACTGGCAATTATCCTGCAATCTGCTCTGAAAATGGCGTCACATTAAGTGACTTCATGGCATGTCAGTTTCATGGTTGTCAGAGCAGAAGACACATTTAGAGTATGAAAATCGATCCATCCATTCATTTTCTGTTAAGCAAATGTGCTAACTGAACTGAATTAAAACATGATGGGGTACTAAAATGTTTTTATATGAATTTATGGTAAACTGTTTCATGTCGAATGTTTCCAGTTAATGTGCACTGATGTTTTAAAACAGGCGGGAATAGAGCATATTCAATAAGTGAGAAAACTAACATCGAGAAAATTGTTCCACTGCCTTCTACCTTGACAATTTCGGCTGGTCTATAGTTAAAAAGACTCTTTGCACAGACCTGTGTGATGCCAAGTGATTTTCTGAACTGCAGTAAAAAGGTGGAAGGAGTGAAACATTTGGGCTGCCAAGTTCTGAGCAGCAGATTATTTTCTTTATGATTTCTAATACAACTCTTATTGCCAGTGAATTATATCCTTATCTACACTGCAGTGATCTTGTCTGGTCCTGAGAAAGTCTCTATCAGTGAGACAAAGACAAAACAGCAGATTACAGATAAGAGCCATGGTGACACCACACAGTTGCCATCTGATGGGAAGACATCTTTCCCACGACCATGATGTCTCCAGTGGGCCCCAGACACCTACAGGTCTATCAAAACAACGCAGACCGCACAAATGTGTCTGCATGTGTGTGTGTGTTTGTAGGTACCTGTGTGTTCTGATATCTCCCGTTGGTGCATAGACCAGCTGAAGCTGTGGCTGACTTTGTTTGGATATTGTCTGTGTAAAGATGCTCTGTTGCTTCTCCAAATATGAGTTGTGGAAATAAAAATCTGTAATCAGATAAGTAAACATCCCTCTGCTGGGGTGGGGGTTAAAGTCAGATAGAGAGCTAAGATAAATCATTTTCACTGCACACAACAGGCCGAAGGGCCGGGTGGGTGATTGTACTCATGTTAGATTTGGATTCTGGTTGACTGGCAGCCACAGACATTGCAGACACAGGGGTCCAGTGAAAGACCACTAAATCACTCTCACAGTCTACATTGTGGATAACTCTACACTGTGGATGACTGC
>BJFM01001236.1:4722-15030 GCA_016586285.1 Arothron firmamentum | reverse complement strand
TCTTTTTAACTGCTCAACTCTTTAGAAAGGTCTTGATTGAATAAGGGCCCCTGAAAAGGAGATTTTAAATCAATGGAGAATTTGCTGGGTTTATCAGACAAACACCATCTATTCATACCAAGTCGGTGTCTGCGAAGATTCCTTCCTCATCAACACATCTCGGCTATCAGCAGAAGAAATTCACCACAGTTTTCTTTTCCCTTTTTTCAAGAACATCACGTTTCCCCCGAGAGGATCCTAGTTTTTGTATTCATGGACTGGATGCAGAGGAGCCTGCCCGCGAGAACATCGGGCAACCTAGTTTTCTGTTGATGCACCATTTTATCCTCCTTTGGAGTGCTTTTTGTTCTCATTAACGCCCAAATAAAGGGTTGTTTTAATTTTTGTTTCGCTGTCTCACCTCTGACTGCTTTTGGGTCCAAAGTTAAACTTTGACAAACTGTTTGCTCATCTAACAACTTCTGCCTGGCTAGAATTGCTCAGGTGAGAGCAACTGCTGGGATCAACTATCCTAAAGCACTGGAACAACAGGTATCAGTGCACCCAGATATGCACACAAACAAGGCTAACAAGTTAACCAGTCACCTGAGAATTCCAACGCCAACAAAGGACACAGTCTTGGCTTCTGTGATCCTGAGCTGCTCTGGGTGACGCCTGCTAATGTACACCTGTGCTGTCGTTGCCATGGCTTTGATGTGTTTTTCTACCCAATCAGTGGTTGTGTTTTTTCATTCCAGTTTGTCCAGAGTGCTTTTTGCTGAAAATCTTCCATGATACGCCTCTGTGGAAACCTCCAAAGAATCTATTGTTTTCTTCTAAAGAAAACTCTGAGTTTCCCTTACATCACAACAAATTAATGAAGAGTTTTCGTTAATTTCTGAAACGGGCCCATGGACTCTGATTGTGTTTACCTGGGACCCAGTTCAGAAAGCGGGTTGAGCAAAAATCCATTCATCTGTGGCTGACTGGCTCCTCCCCTTCTGAAGGAAGTTAATGCCATTTATCCTTTGCCAGATGATTTGTCTGGTGGTACGGTGGTGAATTTCTTCTGCTGATAGCCAAGATGTGTTGATGAGGAAGGAATCTTCACAGACACCGACTTGGTTTGAATAGGTGTTTATTGGAGAGATCAAGTCTGGTATCAAACCGGGCCCTGCAGCCTGTCCGCGGGAGGTCTTGTGGTCCTGATGGTGAAGATCTCCTCTCAACTTATTCCAGTGGCGACCTGATATACCACTGAGTAAACACCTTCCTTTCTGAACTCAAGCCTATATATGGTATACATATTCTACTCTGAACTCCAACTATACATGGTAAAGAGTCCAGTTGTTGCTGAAAGGGAGAAAGAAGAAGGAGGGAGGGAGATTTCTCCCTCCTGTGAATGTTCATACATGGTCAGCCGTCATGAGCCCATAGCATGTCCATATCTAAGGAGACATGATACACCCTGCACACAGCGCCGGAATGTCTGAAAACAAGTCGAGGCCTTACAGATTTCTACGGCCTGCACAGAATGGATACATAGCTGGAAAACTAGCTGGACTCTTACAGAGTTACAGAGAATAGATACTGTCACGGTTGCAAGTGAGGACCCACGAGCAGCACGTCTGGGAGTAAACCAGTTCTTTTAATACACACACACAGGTGATCACAGGTTTACACAAACTCGAAGTCAGGACAGAAGGCAGGTCGGGTTATCAGGGAGAAGCGATAGAGACAGGTCAACAGACGAGCCAACAAACAAGGTCTGGCAACAGGCAGGCAAAAACAGACAGAAATAAATGCGGGAACGAGCTGTACTAGGCAAACTACGATCTGGCGAAGAGTTCATTCAGAAACTGGGGCTTAAGTACTATCGCTGATTGGTAATGCAGAGCCGGTGCGCTGATCAGTAATGCGGAGCAGGTGAGGCAGAGAGGGGAGGGTGAGAGCCGAAGCTGTGACAAGATACATAGCTTCAGATACTACACTACCATTCTGACTGTCTTTTAGCTTCACCACTGCTTGTGCTGAACCTTCATGTTTGAGATGGTTTCCCAACATTAACACACTTCATGGGTTCTTCTATAAATTGGTCTCTTATATTCAGTTCACTCGTCCTCCATGTTTAGTCAGGATGAGTCAGTTGTTGCTTCAGGAGTCTGACAGTGACAATCATCTGTCTTTTCCAACATACTTAATGAGAAAACAATGACTTACCTTGGGAATGGAGTATCCCAGTAGGTCCGTGTCTCTGGTAGTGCAGTGGAAAATACTGAGAGGAACAGTGTTGGCCGTCCTCTGGATTTCATGAATCACAGCCTACATTCACAGCACAAGCAGTCAGATCGGTGCAGAACTGTAATGTCAAAGGTCATAAAGATGGTGGCTATGGCCTTCATCTTCATACCTGCACATAGGGCATCTGCACTCTGTCTTCATAACTGACTTCCGGGTTATCTTGCAGAACTTTGTCGATTTCCTGCTGACAAAGCTCTGAGGAATGCAGTAAAAAGAAAGAAGTCAGAGTCCCAGTAGCAACCAGAGCTCTGCTAAATTGTACCAAATTGATAATGCTGTTGTTCTGTTTTCTTTGGACTCAGAAGCAGGACACCAATATCAGAACAGTAGTTTAACAGAATTTATTCAACCCTTGATGTTGATTGGAAGAACTGGGATTAGCAAGGTGAGCTGTGATCACTACATACATGCTGTGATAGAGTGCAAACTAAAGCTGGAGAAGTGAAAGGTGAAATGATCCACTTTGCGCAGTAACAGTTTCTGGGAGATGTGCGTCTTGTGCCGATGGCGAAGCATGAACTCGCATTAACAAATGCAGATTTGCAGGTTTGGTCATGTTTTTTGAGAATTTTATGATCTGGAACTCATCAGTTTTGAAGGTGTCATACATGTACTGAATGTGCTCATCTTTGCTTTTATGCCCTTTTGTAGATGCAGTAAACAGTTTACTCACACTTAAATTCAAGATATGTGCTACCAAAGTGGCCACGTGTCGATACTGTTGCTGCTGTGCTTACTTTTATTACCAGATACACAGTGAAAAACTGTGTATCCCAAACATCCCAGAGGAAGATTATAGCTTGTTTTCTAAAAAAAAAAAAAAAGAACTTAAAAATGCTGCATACCCTGGATGTGTGGATATTTCATGAGGTAGAGCAAGCCAGAAAGAATGGTGTTAGCTGTTGTGTCAGTCCCAGCAAAGTGAAGATCCAAAAGAACGGCACAAAGCTGGTCTTCAGAAAATGATGACCCGGTGTTCTCCCTCTTTTTATTCAGAAAAAATAGGGAATTACAAAAAGTGTACAAACGAATATCTCAGAAAACAGAAGAGACGCACGCAACCCACCTTCTCCAGTTCATCCAAGTAGGCATCTATGAAATGCCGTGGCTTACCCGGAACTCTCGTCGTTTTGTTTTCAATGAACTTCTCCAAATATCTTTCATTGGACATCTTGTAAATACAGTTTTCCAGTTATTTTTTTGGATTGTCTATATTACGTATACATATAATGACAAACAAGCTTAGAGTACCTTGAACAGCTGAAAGGCTCTCTTGAAGGGCAGCGGTAAGTAGCGCACACTTGGAATTGAGTCATAAATCTGTATGGAAGAAATCCTTTTTCAGGTAAATTCAGGTAATTGGAAGAAAAATAACAATGAATAGCCTCTTTAATAGTGTTGTAAAGAATATTAGCATGTAGCATGCTATAGGAGTCGAGATGTTAAATATGCTTTTTATATTATGGAGAGGGTATGAAGGGCGGGGGGGGATTCTCCAAATCAACATCATGGCAGTCTCCACCTTATTTCAAAAATACTTTGCCATTGTTCGCTACCGGTTGCTACCATCCACTGGTGGTGAGCCTCTGCTTCCAAGCCAGCAAAATATAAGTGAAATGTAGCAATTGCGGAGATCGGATACGCTAGCTCACCATCCAAGTGCTCTTCTACTGTACAGTTGGGCTCGAAAGTTTGGGCACCCCAAGTAAAAAGTTGTATTAATGTGCATAAAGAAGCCAAGGAAAGATAGAAAAAGGCATCAAATTACAGATAAGACATTCTTATAATTTGTCAAAAAAAAAGTTACATTTTATTTCCATCATTTACACTTTCAAAATAACAAACACATAATAATGGTGTCTGAAAAAGTTTGGGCACCCTGCAGAGTTAATACCTTGTACTGCCCCCTTTGGAAAGCTCTCACCTGACAGTGTCATGGATTGTTCACAATCATCGTCTGGAAAGACCAGGTGATGTCAATCTCAAAGGTTTTAAATGCCCAAACTCAAATGAGCTTGCCCCATTCTACTAAGCAGTTGTCTAGAACAATGAAAATGAAAATAGTTGACACTCACAAAGCAGGAGAAGACTCTAAGAAGATAGCAAAGCATTTTCAAATGTCAATATCCTCTGTTTCGGAATGTTATTGAGAAAAAGCAGTCATAAGGAACAGTGGAAGTTATAGCAAGAACTGGAAGACCAAGAACAATATCAGACAGAAAAACAGCTCGCAGGATTGTGAGAAAAGCAAGTCAAAACCCACGTTTGACTGCACGATCCCTCCAGAAAGATCTGGCAGACACTGGAGTTGTGGTACACTATTCCCCTATAAAGAGATACTTGTACAAATATGGCCTCATGGAAGAGTCATCAGAAGAAAACCTCTTCTATGCCCTCACCACAAAAATCAGCATTGGAAGTTCGCAAATGAACATATAGACAAGCCTGATGCATTTTGGAAACAAGTTCTGTGGACTGACGAGCTTAAAATAGAACTTTTTGGCCATAATGAGCAAAAGTACGTTTGGAGAAGAAAGGGCACAGAATTTAATAAAAAGAACCCCTGTCCAATTGTTAAGCATGGGGGTGGATCAATCATGCTTTGGGGTTGTTTTGCAGCTAGTGGCACAGGGAACATTTCACGAGTAAAAGGGAAAATGGATTCAATAAAATTTCAGCAAATTTCAGACGCTAACTTGATGCCATCTGTGAAAAAGCTGAAGTTAAAGAGAGGATGGCTTCTACAAATGGATAATGAACCTAAACGCACCTCAAAGTCCACGGTGGTTTACATCAAAAGGGGTAAACTAAAGGTTTTGCCATGGCCTTCACAATCTCCTGACCATAACATAATTGAAAATCTATGGATAGACCTTGAAAGAGCTGTGCGTAACAGATAGCCCAGTAATCTCAAAGAACTGGAAGACTTTTGTAAGGAGGAATGGGCAAGATACAAGAATTGAAAGACACTTGAAAAAAAAGCATTTACAAGCTGTGATTCTTGTCAAAAGGGACATTACAAGTTAAGTCTGCAGGGTGCCGAAACTTTAGCAGACAATATGATTTTGTTTTCTGTTATTTTGAAAGTGTAAATGAAGAAAATAAAATCTAACTTTTTTGATATATCATAAGAATGTTTCATCTGTGATTCAATGCTTTTGGAGATTTTTCCATCTTTCCTTGGCTTCTTTATGCACAATAATACAATTTTTTATTTGAGGTGCCCAAACTTTCGAGCTCCACTTAAATCAACTCTAGGGGTGTTAGAATTCTTTTGGGTAGGCAAGCTAGGTAACACCTCCAACCTGTGCTCCCACTTTCCTCAGTTCCCTGCTTAGTAAGACACAGATCCCATCTTGAATCAGGCCCTCAAGGGCTGGATTTTTTATGTGCACCCATGTATCTACGTTTATTCTGAGAATGCCATCAAACATGTGACCTTTGAGCCTGACTCAAACATGTATGTCTGAGTTTCTGTAACTTCCTTTATTGTGGTATAACCTGGAAATTTACTAGGTTGTACCTACACCGTTTAATAAACGGTTAAGTTTAAATAAACACCAGCCAGGTCTCTAGATTATACAGTCTGAATTTCTCTGGATAGTCCACTCCAAATATCAAGACAATCTGATCAGATCTCCAGAAGGACTTTGCCAGAGTGTGAGACCTGAAAACGACATTAACGTCCTCATGGAGAAAGTTGTCACATTTCCATGGATTCTACATTCAACTAAAACTCAAAGTATTTTTCTATTTTGTCTCTCGAAGAGTTTCCAGAGTACACAAACCAAATGTGCAGTGGATCCGTCCTATTCTGCAGGAAGAGTCAGGTAAAATACAAGGCCTGGAAATGTGGTACAAATGTAAATGAGATGAGCTTAGTGGTGGCTTTAGGACTTAGGTCCTCCAGATTTTTTGTAGGCTTTAGAGTGATACATGGGGTCATCCGTGGTCTGAGGCCTGCGTTATTGAAAATGTGTAGGGATCACTAAAGAGCCACTTGCCGATGCACAGGTTATCTCCAAGAGACGTTTGTAAGTTTTTGGATTACAACATGAGTCCAGAGGCTGTTGAGTGCATCTAGAGGGTGAATACTGAAATGTACACGCGCTCAGGTTGGACATTTGCTCAAATATGTTGATGCTGAGGCAGATTGGAAGATGTACATGAAAGAAGACATACACAAGTTTCACCCACTCATGCAAAAGATGCAGTTAAGCATCATTGAAGTTGACTTCTTTACCTGGTTTGAGGTGAATGTTCTCAATACTCCGAGCAGACTGTAACAATATGAAACAGGACATTTTCTGTTGCCAGCAGGTGGCGCTATATCAATAACTGCATATTGTAATATGTATTTGGTCAGGCCAAGACCAAAATCACACATGTGATACAAACACTGGTGGGTCGTCAGGGCCTGAAAGGCCTTCTCTGCAGGCCTAAACAGACTCAGAAAAGGTTTTTTTGTAAATATGTAAATAAACTACTCTTCATAGTCATTCTGTTCATGTCATATTATATCCACTTTTGTCCTGCTTCAAAAGTTGAATATTATGGTAGAGTTTTTATCCAATCATATTTCAGCTAGCTTGCATTGTCAGGCTCTCTGAAATCTGCCTAAGGCCTTCAGAATCGACAGAGCAGACTCTTGAGTGCTGTAAGTGAACAGACGAGGTTAGTTGCGATAGCCAATCAGATCTTGAGACTACAACACCAATCAGGCATTGTACTGAACTGGCCTGTACGTGTCCTGTGATTAGATAAGCGCACTCGTCCACTTGGGACTAACTCAGAGCTAAACTTGGAGATCCAGCTACCGACAGCTATTGCTGTATTTTTTTTTAACCCCAGATGGCCAAAGGAGGAGAAGAGATGCAGTTGCAGATACACTAGCCACGCCATTTTCAAGATGTACCTTTCATGAAAGATGCATCTTGTGAGAAGAGATCGGCCAATCTCTACACTAGCTAGCTAGCTTTCTTTTGAAATAAACAGGTGGTGTCGAGGAGATCTGTGTTAGTGAGCGCAAGCTTTTTATTTTTATTTTTAAAATTTATTTTGTCATTTTCTTTCATTAGTATTAAATCAGTGGTAACGAAATAAGTGGACAAAACACCAAAAAATCTAAACTTCTGAACAGCTGCAATTTATAACGTAAATAACGTTGCATGGCACATTGGCAAAGCTGTGACTGAAGTCACTAAAGTCATAACGAGATGGTCAATTGTTTTGCTGTTGCATATTCTCAAAAACAAATGGAAAAAATCTGTTTACTTTTATTTTTAATGAATTGTTTGTGTCGTTATCATCTCGTTGGTGTTAACAGCCACAATGCGCAGTTTGTCTGACAAACTTGTTAAGCACACATAGTTTTGTTGACTAATCTCTTAAAATCATGTTTTATCTTTGAGATTTGACAGTCTCCGTGATCTTAGTTTCCTACTCTTAATTGTGAATGTGAGGTTCTTGATTTTAAATGCTCTAGAAATGAAGTGTTGCTCTTTTAGTCTATATTAAGATGATGTAATGTTTAAGTGTGATTCTGTATGGATTCTCCAGCCATGGTATCATATTGATGGTATTATGAGGTGTATTAAGTATGACGTCACTGAAGGCCTAGGCATGAAATGCACGTCCCACCACTGGATACAAACAATGTCTGGCAGTGACAGCCACTTCCTGTTTTATGGTGAAACACTCAAATATTCCTTGTGGGTAGGGCCACAACCTCAAAAATAAGGACAGTCTGATCTAATCTGTGGGAGTTCATTTTTGCCAGAACAGTAGGTCCTCACGCCTTTTGGTGCTTGGACCCTATCAAAGGTTGACACAATCATATGTACCAAGAGACATTGGAAGGAGACCTGGAGACAGAGGTGGGAGCAGGGCGTGACCTCTGGCAAGCCTGACATCCACAACCAGAGCCCTGACCCAGCCTGGCACACAGCATTTGCCAGAGAGCAGCAGTTTGCTACTGGCAGCCTGTTCCCTGACTTCAAGAAATATCAACACTCTGCTCTCTTTGACAAAATAATCCAGCTTTGTTGGGACTGTGGGGCTTTGTTGAGCAGGGGTACACCACCGACTTTGATTTTGACTGGCTGTAGATGAAATTATAGATCGTGATGTCATGAGTCAGCGTGGTAGTAACTCACCATACCCCAAGGGCCATTAATGATTTTGGAAGTCTCTCGAAAAAGGTTGGCAAAAAACTTCATGAATTCATCTTCTTCGTCAAAGTGCTTGGCAAACAGGAGCTGACAGATGATGTTGGAGGAGGCGTGGTGGAAGATGTTCTGTGGATCAATGGGCTTCCCTGAAAAAAGAAGATTCCCAGCATCACATTAATGTCACACATCTGCAGCAACTGGTGGCTTTAGGCTGGGTTTACCATCACTCCGCTCCAGTCGCTTCATCACATGACGCGTCTCTGCCAGGATTCTCTGTTCCATGGATTGTTTTCCCAAACCAAAGTTTCTGAGGGTCGTCAGGATAAAACGTCGGTGCTCCTTCCAGCCAGGACTGTAAGGTGAGAGCGCTACTCCAGGAGCATGAGCTGCAAGAACATTTTAAACTTCATCCAGCACTCTCCAAAAAGCTGCTTCAGCTGCCTGTCAGGTGACCACGGTGACAGAACTGGAGAGACACCATGCTGCTGAAATACTTAGCTAAATAATCACACATTAAGATGTCTGTCCGGCTGTCATTCAGTACCGTATTTTTCCGACTTTCAGGTAAGCGCGCCTTATAAGCCGGTGCGCCTTATGTATTAATTCTGGCTGTGCTTATTGACCTTGAACTGATTTTATGTGGTACACGGCACACAAAAATCTGTCAAAATGTTTTAGCACAACTTTGGTAAGCTACGAAGCCGAGCCACTTGAAGGATTGTTGGAGCATTTGCATTTGTTGGAGCTACCATAGTCAGGAGCCTCGCAGAGTAATACCTGCTGTGCTTCAACATAATATTATGATGTGTGATTCAGGACCTCAAAATGTCACCTGCTAAGAGACGTGCTTACGAAGTGGATTTCAAACTCAAGGCTGTCAGTCACACAGTAGAACATGGGAACAGAGCAGCTGCGAGAGAATTCAACATGAATGAATTAATGGTACAGAAGTGGAAGAAGAAAGAACTACCATCTTGCAGCAACTGCCAAAGGATTACGAAGAAAAGCTTTTCATTTTCCGCACCTACTGCAAGAACAAGATCACTTAAAAGAAGATGTGGCCGGAACACATAACCAATATGTGAATGAGTTGAATAAAGTTTGACTTATCTGACTGTTTTGTTTTGCTAAATGAGCCTTATAATCCAGTGCGCCTTATGTATGAAAATAGACCCATTCATTGATGTTGCCCCTTATAATCCAGTGTGTTTACAGTCCGAAAAATACAGTAATCCATGAAGGACTGAATTGATCAACTAAAACAAAATGAAAGAAGTGATCTTCACTGGCAAAAGTTGGAGAGAGAGTTAGAAAATGAAAGTCTGACATTAATGTCTGTGACCGAGTG
This sequence comes from Arothron firmamentum, assembly GCA_016586285.1. Lineage (NCBI taxonomy): Eukaryota > Metazoa > Chordata > Actinopteri > Tetraodontiformes > Tetraodontidae > Arothron > Arothron firmamentum. Next base: position 5,232 of record BJFM01001236.1, on the reverse strand, counting down.
ATGTTTCTTCATGTTCCACAACATGTTACCTCACTTCTGACCCAGGTTGACTCAGTGGGGTTTCTGTTATTGGTATTATTATTATTATTATTATTATTATTATCATTATTATCATTATTATTATTATTATTATTATTATTATTATTATTATTATTATTATGTTTAAGAGACAAAAATATGAAGAATCCACCTCCAGCAGTTGTAGATAACCATCTGAAAACAATCAAAGTATCATAATTCGCAGAAAACACTCTACATAGAGACAAATCAAATTTGCTTTGGGCGGCTTCCAACCTTTTGTTTGAGTAGCCCGTCTGGCAAACAGATCTCCTACTCGGTCGGAGAAATCAGCTGACTTGTTGACAAAAGCTTCTTTCAAGGCGCAAACACCGTTAATGATGACTGCACGTCTCGTACCCAGGAAAATGCTATAGATGTTACCATAGCGCTTGGCCAGCTAGAGAGAGGGAGAACACACACACACACACACACACACACACACACACACAC